>DWQK01004064.1:0-10835 GCA_018231225.1 Noctuana stator
CTTCCTGAAAGACATAATTATAATTTATATAAATTTTCTCAATGAAACAGCAGATTTGATGTTTACGGTTGCTCAATCTTAGGCATTAAATATTGATTCTATACTGATGTTGTACCTGGTAGTGCGTGTAGATGGGGTTCGGGTACAGATGCGGCTCGGCCGGCGAGGACGGCGAGGAGGGCGAGGTGGGCGAGGCTGGTGGTGACAGCGCGGGCGCCACGATGGTGTGCGGCACGTGCGCCGTCACGCCGCGCCGGTTGCGCGCGCGCCACCACTTGCGCGAGTCGTCCAACACCTGCACACACCGCAAGATGTCAATTTGGCGTTGGCCATAAAATTAATTAAATTAATTGTAATTCTGTTTTAAATGTAACGCCATAACATAAGTTGCTGACACACTGCGACAATAGCAACACCTTACGACCATATAAATTTAAACTTATTGTACTACTAACTTACGAGTACATTGTATATTATTATTACACTTAAATTTAATAATCATGTATATAAACTACAGCATCTGTCATTGTTGAATCTATGCAGGTTTATGGCATACAGGAGTGTTCTCTTGGAACCCATTAAGTGTAGCATCCTAGCAAATTATTTATCAAGCAATTACGTAATTGTCTCAAGGAGCGCATACCTCAAGGTACTCGCCACGCACAACCGTGAGTTCCTTGTCGTTGTTGGCGGTGCGCGGGTACGTGACGCGTACGACGCGGCCGCCGCGCGCCGCCACTCCGCGAGCCCACGCCTCGCCCAGGTCGTCTGCAAGGAAGCAAACATTTCTTACTGAATTTGTGTTTATTGATAGACCTAAAATACTAAAATATTGCCTTTTTATTTTAAATGAATTTGATTTTGAGAGTTTTGGCAATTGATCAGTCATAGTGGTATCATAGTTGGGTCGTAATACGAGTAGAGTCAAAATGGTAGTGAAGTAGCGGACTTGGACCCTACTTATTAAGTTGTCACTACGTAAAGAAAGTGAATGATTGACTTTTCTCATTTCTATTCTGCAACAGTTATCAGTCTTTTTTAGAAAAATGCCAAGATACCCTCATCTGGACGGTATGGAGGTTCTCGCTCAGGGGAAGACGCCGCCGAACCGGAGTCCTCTCTATTTAGACCCCGAGTATTTCTGTAAAATAATATTACAATAATATTATTCAGAGATGCATAATATGCAACATTATGCATGCCTACTTTGATAATAAGTGCTACTTCATACAATCATAAAATATGAGTAGTAAGTCAAGTAGGATAGGAGTCAATAACTAAATTAAATAACCTTTTAACTAAATAATCGTTGTAAGCTATATTCAGTATCTATTATGGGTAGTTTTCGCACATATTCATGATTCAATTGCAAGCGATATAATGAGACAGCGAGCAATAAATCGCCTTGTATATTGTAGGTATAGAAACATCAAAATTCAAAAACATTACAAAAAGCCTGCATAAAGCGCATACCTGGGATAGGGCGCATACTGTTCGCCGTACAAGTCAGGCTCATCACGATCGTACACGTAGCCCGCGTCTCGAACGTCGCGGTCGCCCGCCTCCCCCTCCCGCGGAGCCTCCCGCCCTGGCTCGCGGCCCGCGTCGCTGCGACGTGGCGACGCTCTTACCCCACACACACACATACGTGTCAACACAGCAGACAATACGACACACATACAGTAAGCAACACATACTTGAAACAAACTTTCGGCGCAAAAAAGTCTAACATAAACTAAGTCATTACGTAATACTTAACGCAAGAGGCCAATATTCTGAAGATTTATATTGATGTCACGTATTCACGACACAATTAATAGCAATTTTGCGTCCGATAGTCTGTTTCTTGCTTTAAACAGTAACCACATATTCGAAAAACAAAACAGGATGATAATTTATAATTCTTTATTCGCGGGAATAAGGTCGATACAAAGCTGATGCGAATAAATATACACTATTGAAGGACCTTCTAACGAACGTCATGCTAGCTACATAAGCTAACTTATAACTTGATTAAGCAAGGTTTGGGAGCCGAGTACAAAATACTATCTCATTTTGAAGTTATCTAATTAGATGTAGGTAAATTTTGGTTTCACAATTACTATGTCAAAAACTATAACATAAAGCTTTGGTGTTCAATTTACCTGCGCAGAGGCTGATCGTCCACCTGGTAGTCCGGCGACCAGCCGTCCATGAACACGGGCTGGTACGGAGGGATCGTCGTCTTCCATTGCTCTCTGGAAGTGACAAAATGGTACATGAGAAATAAATTGTCACATTTTATTGAAAGACATGTCTATGTTGTTGAGTACAACACGACTTCCACCCATAAGATCGCCTTGCACTGAAACTGTCCCTTAGAAATCATCATTATTTAAATCTAAGAAAGGGTTTGGTTGACTTCATAGTCAGCAGAGCCACTCTTAAAATGCCAACTTTACTCTCATAGATGTTTAGTGATTACAGTGTGCGCCTGCGTTACCTTGGTATAAGCCAGGCATCTCCTAGCGAATGCCAAAGCTCGGTTTCCTTGCTGGTGACACAGTTCGCCAGCAGGTTCAGTGCATCACGCGTCAACAGAGGCTGCACCACCCTCGCTGGAAGCCTGCCATCCGCCACGTCCTGAGCTGCGTCCACTATCAGGGCCAGCGGCGTGAAAAGAAAATGTACCAATTCTGGCGCATTTGGATCGTGAATATGTGCACGTAGCCTCGCTAGCAGGTTGAACGAGAGCTTGAACTTCTGGAGAACGTCCACGAAATCCCGCTCTGGAGGTGGTCGGGTGCGCAGTGCCAGCATTCCTTCGCCGGCGCCTTGTCTTTTACCGCTGCCTCGTGACCGACGGCGACGCTCCAGCTCGCGCGATGCCGCCGCCGCGTGCTGCAGCCGCGCTATGAACTTCTCGATGTCGTCAAAGCAGCGATTTAGGATGGCGATATCCTGTTCGTAAAGTCGCTCGGATCCCGTCGACGATGCGTCGTCCCGCTCCCCTCCCGAGCCGCGATCTCGATCTGCTCGGCCCAGTTGCGCCGACATTTGCTGCAAACAACATTTGTTTTTTTATTATAACTGCAATCAACAACTGAATACAGAAACAATGAGCCGTTTAGACTCCGCCGGTTAGCCGGTTAGCCGGTTAGACTCTATAAGAACACATATTATACCTCATATTATACCTACAGTTAAGCATAATTGTCTAAAATTTAGACCATTATGCTTAACCTGAAATCTTAATCTAGTAAAGAAATCAAAGTGATAGATGATCATTGTCAGAAACAGTCAATGGTGCTCGTATCAACAATCATGATCAATGAAACAATGATTTTAATTTAAGTAAGTAAATATGAAAAACCAAACACATGAAAAATCAAGTATGCATATCTGTGAAAGACCATGAAGTTTACCAACACGTATCACGGCTTCCCATTGTTCTTGCGTCAGAGTGTGGTAAGCGCTGGGCATGGTGCCGTCGACCGTCACTGCCGAAGTGCGACTACCACTAGCGACTACTCCATTTTCAGAATCGAATCATTATCTGAAGATAACTCTTATAAAAGAACGTCACGAATAATCCTATTTATGATTGCCTCAAAATTTAAACAACCGTTAACAACCTATATAGACGAGTATATAGGCGGTGTGATCAATGACGTTCTAATAGAACAGATGCTAATCTGAGATCATAAATAGAAAGAAACGTCGATATTCAATAATAATAGTATAATGTGCCTATAGGAATTGAACCCGCGTTCCACTTGAATGATAGAGCAAATTTCAACCACCTGTTTGGGAAATTACTTCTCCCCGAAAAATTTATCTTTTTCTATCTTAATTATTTTATTTCATAGTTTATTGGTATGCTATTTTTTTATTGAATATTAAATTTATAAGGTATCAGATGGCGATAAAACGGCGATAGCTTAAGCTGCGATAGTAATGGCATGTATCCGTCCTACAAGCAGCCGTCGCTGCGGGAGATAAAGCAACATTTATCAATTGGCTACAATTTTGTTCTCATACCTACTACTACTAGAACAAATTAACTTTTAATATAACCAGTGTCAAGTCACTTAACTAGTCGCTTAAACGTTTTTGATTGAGGAAAAAATAACAAATACTTTCAAATTATTATTTCACATTATTATTCCAAAATATCTTATTTCCCCCCAGTATCCAGCTGTGGACGACAAAAGGATGATGGATGATATTATCACTTGTAACATTATTGACATAAGAAGCATATTAATATAAGAAGGTAGACCGAAGTAGGTACGTCATGCATGAGTACTTAACGTAGGTAGCACATTTTAATAGAGATTACTTTTGAGATAATTAATTTTATTTATCATCAGTTCAAAATTATACGCTTGTCATTGTAATCGCTTTAATGTATTTACCTACAATTTGTTTCGACCTACGCAAATTGCTTGTTTAAAATATTTATGACAAATGATTAAGGAATTCGATAAATGTTTAGTGTGATTCACTGAACAAATCTAATAGTTACCTACATACTCGTAATTAGGCTCATTCTTAGTAAATTGCTTTATGATTATGTGACCTCAAAAGTGTCAATTGTTTTCTTAAACAATTACAACAAAAATATTTCATAGAAACACTTAGGGAATTTAGAAATGTTTATGACTTTATTTAGTGCACGTACTGTTTCAACCATCAAAATAGGTTCAGGACATAATAGGCCATCAAAAATCGCTAAGTTGACTGTACGTTAATCTATTAAAAATCTTATATTCTATTCAAAAGGTAAAGGGTATTTTACCTGGCGACGCGGTCTCTCTATCTCGTTCTCTCGCTCCCTTTCTCTCTCTCGATCTATCACGAAGTCACGACCCGTCTCTGATCCGCCGCTGCCGACGCCCCTGCACAAATCACGATCATCACTTACACTAATCATATCTGCCGATTTATTAAAAAAACCTAAAACTGCATGTACATTAATGAAGCTTACTAATGAGACTTACTACCATGAGTATGCAGAAACTGGTAATCCAAACTTATTCTTTAAGAAGAACATCGCACGTCATTCTTCCAATTTTCTATTCTATATACTGGCGCATGTATTCAACATCTCCGGCGAGCGTATCTCCAGATTAGATTAGCAACGAAGGAGCAAAACGAGATGATTGTCAATATTAAGTATTTTTTATTGATCTGTTTAACCTTTTGATTAGATATAAGAAAACCGTATCATAAAGTTTTTAAATGGAATTCCCTGATTCATCAAGGTCATCGTTCTTGTTATGTTATAAAAATAATAATAACAACTAAATCCTCTTTTTTGTACAACAATGAATAGATAAAAACATCTGCTTCAAATAGCTGTACAACGACACATATCGTTGAATACATTTTACAGAATTATGTGCGCACTATGTCGTGGTCGGTGCAGTGCCGTACATAGTGGAAATTAACCTTGAGCGCACTGAGGCAGGAAACCATAGGCTTACTTGAGTGCATTTAGCTCCTCGACGAGCGTGTGAGCGGCAACGTCGTGGCACTGGAAGATGTGCAGCTCGCGGCGGCCGGAGCCGGCTCCGTCGGGCGCGCCCGCCACGAACGCCAGCACGTTGTTGTACAGCTCCGCGGGCTCGGGCGACGTGAACGCGGTGGGCGAGTGCACCCACGACGCAGGGAACCGCTCCATTACCGACTGCAACCGACACACTAGTGTTACGGCACACGGGCCCCTACGTTTGAAATTCTTTTTCGTCCTTTTTTATTTAATTTTAAGTTTAAATTCAATATAATTAATAACTCACCCCCGTTTCATAATCCATGACTAAAACCCACTGATCCTCTAAACATAGCTGCATTTTCTGGCTCCATATTCCTGAAAGCAAATATAAACTTTGAACTGTATTATAGTTTTTTGTTTAGTTTTACGGAATTTTTCCTTATCAACGAGTGACCTCATTACTAAACAAATATAAATGATGTCATTCAAAGCTATTCATAAAGTTGTTGATATTAGTAAATATCGTATAAATAGTATAAATAGGTTCATGTTTGTATGGTGCTACATCATGAATAAATATTTCTTATTCTTATTCATGTGAAGGAATAATAACTAAACAGTGATTCGCTTATTTAAGATAAAAACATTATAACCTTTGTGCATTTCAGTAATTTCCGAAGCATTCCATATGACATTTTAGTTCATTTTACTAACCATTAGTCTTCTCCAGCTGCAGCAGCCTGCGCATGCCATCAGCAGGGTATACGATGCCGGTCTCTCTGGTGACGGTGAAGGTGGCCAGGTGCTCAAGCACGTAGGCGCGCCGCAGCCCCGCCAGCTGCTCGAACTCGTCCAGCGCCCGCGTGGAGTCGCTCCGGCGGCCCCCGTGGCCGGCCCCGCGAAGCGCCATGCCCACACTCTCAAGCCGAGTGGTGTTGCGAGCCCATTCTTTTTAAGGTGATACGTTTGATTTCATAGGGTTCTGTGGGCAAAATAATAATTGTAGTTAATTTGAGCGTGACACGAATTACTCTCAGACATAGTTAACGCCGCCCTCATACGATCCACATCTACACTTGATTAGGAAACATAATCCGAAAATATATAATTGAAAGACTAGAAATGGAGAAACGGTTTGAAAATAGTACTAGTTGAAATTTGAATACGTTTGGCTTTGTAATTTGACGGTCGTTGTTCTATTTGCAAGCGGAAGCATCGCTGCAGGTGCGCATTGTGATGCGGCGCACGCGGAGAAACGGCGCGCGGCTTGTATCGCGAATCATAACAACGCCCCTCCCGCTCACACGCACACTCCACTTCACGTCCCTTTCGCACCCAACAGGATATAAAGCCGCATTTCTAAGAGATACTTATTCGCCCTTTATACAAATTATTTTCAAGCACATTCCTGCATAGATGTTTTAACGCCACGAAACGCTTCTTTATCAATTAGCATTTCAACGTAGTTTTTTTTAATGTTATTATATACGAGTATAATATTTGTATTTTCAATGTACATGCCAACTCCATATGATGATTTCTCTATATGCTTCTTGAAAGGCATGGTGAAGTTTACCAAATGGCCACGCGGCATGGTGACTATGAAATCACCCCCACTCATATTGGAGAGGAGAGCCGGAGGAGGAGTGCTCGACAAAGGGACCGTGAGTGGTCGATGAAGATGATAATCATCATTTACTATATCAAGAATGTAGGAAGTTGCGGTATTTTTCCATAAATCGGGCGTAATCTAGGAATGACGCCAAGTTTTTGTGATGAAGTGACAAGAAGTGGAGCGAGCTCCGAGAGCCGTGAGCCGCTACGTTAAGGTGTACGAGTACGACCGACGCGACGGTCAATGTTTTTGCAGTTCAAACGGGCACTAACTGCATTGCACTGATTATTCATAGAAATGCGATACATAGTACGCATTTTCATATTAAAATTGTATTGTTATTTTGAAGGTAAATAATAATACGTTTAGATAGTTTTATTATAGTAGCCAGTAGGTATCGATAATTTATGTCGTCTATATAATCCTCCAATGTATTTAATGTGTTTGACGTTGTTATGTAATGTGGTTTGAGATGTCCTATTCAGCAGGCACACAAAACCTTCACTGCAGACCGTTCAATATTAACACATTATTTATTGTAATTTCATTAATATACATACATTACGAAACGGTTTAATTACTTCATACAAGCAAACTTAAGCTCATTAAACCCCATGGCTCTGGCCCCTCGTTCATTACGGGATGTATGATCATGATGCATGACTTTCCATTACGTTTTCATTTCAACGCACACATTACAAAGCTTTATTTCACTCGTATGTTCGAATCCGTACAAAAACATAATTCTCACATTCTGATGAAATGATTAAAAAATTTTCCTGCTAAATTGAAAACTGATAATTTCTTGTGCATCATGAGCCAAGTAGATATTTACCCTCATACCAAGTTGCCATTAACCGATTTAAATAAAGAAAATGTTCTAAATATACTAAGAAAATCCCCTTATACACGGTTAAACGGTATAAGGCGACATACAAAATTGACCGATTGATTGACCAGTTTGGAAGGATACTTCGCCTCCCTATTTTATGCAAACAAGTCCGGCCACAGTAAAGAGCCAACAACTAAAGGCTATGCTGGGCTACTAACGGTTATCCATCTAACTAACCCCTGTAACGAACCGACTAAATAATCCCCGGCCGGACTCAACTTAGTTCAATTTTGTGTATCAATAAGAAATATTTGGTAGGTGGTAGAAATTCTATAATGAGCGTCCAAGTGCGGCAGGAGGCCTTTTCAACAGGCGACCTGCTCGCGCGTTGACTTCACATTGACACGTTGATTAGCAGTCATTTAAGATTAAAAAAATATGATTTACATACATGAGTCGTGGTACTTTACGTTTGAGGCCAGTACAATCCCACAGTAGCGAGAGGCTTTTTCTATTCGGAAGTTTTCGGAGCGTGACTCTTTATTGAGGTTTATAAAAATTTACTCTAAGTATATACGAGTACATATTATCATATTTGGTTCTACTAGTATGTTTCTTTAGTAGCCTACCCGATTTTTTGTGCTGCAAGTTGTGATTCGGGTTTCGCACGGCAGCGCAGGCTGCCGAGTCTACGAGTACGTGCATTCCAAACCAATACAGCATACCCAATAAAATATCATTACGAATATGCTACCAGCCTCTCCTTGGTAATAACGACTTCACGGCAATATAGGCCGTATTACATCAACCTAGCGGTCAAATTAATCTGTGAGTTAAATAGTTGTAATATTAGTACAGTTGCTTCGCTATTTGTCTCTGTAGGC
The DNA here is from genome assembly GCA_018231225.1 of Noctuana stator. Lineage (NCBI taxonomy): Eukaryota > Metazoa > Arthropoda > Insecta > Lepidoptera > Hesperiidae > Noctuana > Noctuana stator. The sequence continues at coordinate 8,808 of DWQK01004064.1, forward strand.
GATTGCAGCCTCGTGACGTGTGGGAGTGTTAATGAATCTTAAGTCGTTTAGCTTCTCACGTACGGGCAATACTAGAGTTATGAACATTCAACCTGAAATCTTATTTTAGTACAAACAAGAGACAAAACGCTTTGCAGTTGCAGTGCGATTGCAGAAGATTCATCGTCCTTCAAGTAACTATGTACTTAGATAAATAAATACATCACGCATCAGTGGAGGTCGTAACATTACGAGTACTTAACCTATTTGCAAGCATAATAAATACATTTTTGTGAAGAGTATTTGGGCTCTAATAGTAATTAATGCAAGTTATACTATTTAGATAAAACAATAAAAGTAACATTTTTTGTCAAATATTGTTAAGATACTATAATATAATTTAAACGAAATGAACGTAAGCCAAGAAATCTTATTTGCACAAACATAGTTGTAACTAAGGACTGAATTCGACACAACTTAGATCTCATAAATTATCACGAAGTCATCCTAGTTTGTGTTGCTTGCCTTAGTTTTTGTGGAAATGTTGCCGCCAATACCAGTTCAGAAAACACCAATATTTCAAAACATCCAGCCGGACGGCCGTATGAGTAGCCGTTATCAGCTGATAGCGCGGCGTGTCGGCCATGTTTTGAGCTTTATTCGCTATGAGTCATTCGAGTATTCATAATGTTCCTAATACGTTCATACGAGTATGTAACAGTTGTGTATATATCACTGCATTTCTTCGCGAATGACTTGTTATTCCCACCTAGAGTTCAAAAGGTCACGGGAACGATCACGCGTTGATGTCTTTTCTAGGGATAAGAGATAACGGCAATTCAAAGTTAATTTCATAGAAAAATTAAGCAAATAGAAGAAAAATAATTAACTAACCATACGTAAAGATTGTATATAAAAAAAAAATTATAACTAAACATTGCACACATTACCTATGATGTTTATTTTATTTATTATTAAATAGATATTTCTAAATATGGTAGAAATTGGTGTATCTGTTTTAATTACAACTGTCTTACGGACTACCTTATCATGGTGGGATTACCTACTAACAAATCTGTCAGATTGAAAGCTATTGTTACTAAACGGATAAGATAAAAGATTTGGTACACTGTTTTTTGTGTCAGGTATCTGATTGAGTGACTAAATACCGAGGATGTTGTAAGCATCAAATACTGCCAACGATAACATTGCCAACGTAATAAATTATTCATGACAAGGTATTTCGGAAAAATGCCGCATACCTGCGTCGCGACAGAACCTTTAGCACACGGCTCGCTCTCGCAAGGTCAACCGCGCCCGGCCGCCCGGCCGCCCGGCCGCCTGTACCATACAGATAGTCAGTACTGTGCGCGTGTTAGTAGATGTAGTATTATTCCACTACTATATATTAAACTACTATTTATACCGTATTGGAAAATTAGTAAGTCAGTTAACATGAATTCAGCAAGTTAAGTTTAAAAGAACATCAAGTTGTTGAGTTTGGGGGGATGAGCTTGCCGGAAATACTTTGAGGCTTCCGTCTTAGCAAGTGTCATGAGTAGCATGTGTAGCAAGCAACGCATTCACTCAAACAGGAATTGTTTGAGGTCCGACATTGGTGTCTATAAGATTATAAAATTTTTTGATGTTTCATTTTTTTTGGCGCATTTAAAAAAACAGATGAGATCTTCTCTTACTTTTTGACGTGTGACAAAACTCATAATGCTACCTGCGAGAGTACAACACAAATAAATCATTAAAGTTATTACTCAAAGGGCATAGTTTTAACGACTACGTTATAAATGGCGTTATACGGTTTTTTTTTTAATTATAAAAAATTAGTTTAAAGTATGCGCTTAACAAACTGTAAGTAACACAAACAAACAAATGATTGTGTTAGCTTTAGGTAGGCGAAAACACTCAAAGGCACCGTTTTGTTCTCGCGTGCAGAGCACAGGCCGCGGGCTGCACGTTGCGCAAACACATTATTCACATTCCAATAAAACGCTAAAGAAATAGCGATACGAGTATTAGTGATTCCGCTCATCG
>DWQK01004065.1:0-10834 GCA_018231225.1 Noctuana stator
ACGGGTCTCTCCCCACAACCGGGGAAGGCCTGGAGCATACTCCACCACGCTGCTCCAATGCGGATTGGTGGAGATACTAAGATTTTAATGTAGATTTTAATGTAGACTAAGATTTTAATGTAGTGTAAATGTTTGAATTAAATTAAGCAGTTTATCTTGAAATTTTAAACGATCAATTTATTCATGAATTTATGTCATTGGTTTCTTGAAAATGAAAATTTCAAACTAAGTTCAATAAATTGATTTACTCATTTGTGAACGTTTAAAAACGCATTTAATTTTTTTTTCCATATTTTAGGAACAACACCATCAATATGTAAGAAGTACGTGAAGTCTTCAGGACGAGGGCTACAAAGCCAAGCCGATTGGAACGTGAAGGAGTTAAAGATGAATCCGATAATAAATAATGGAAAAGACAGTGCAAATTGTCAGAAGTCGTTGTCAGTGTCGTGTCTGGGCCGGTGACGTGTCGTGTCGTTCAACGAAAAAGCACCCGTTCGCGGTCATAAAACACGACAAAATTGTCCAAATGCGTTTAAGCGTTTATTGTTGTTGCAATTATTTCGCGAATAATCCGCTTGATGCCGTTTATTTAAATATCCAATTTGAGGATTTATATGTATGAGTTAATAAAATTGTGGTTTGTCGGAATATACTGAATTGTGGGTAACGAGGTCTCAACAATATTCCGAACAGTGCAGTGGCTTCCCACACATGACTTAACGTCGTTAATACTGTGTAATTTTATTCATTTCATAAATTATTTTCATATTTGTAGGCTTAAAACATGAGTTGACATTGAAGGTTAAATAAAAGATTTAACTGTTAAATTAAAGTTATGAGTTGTTCTAATATCATGGACCGACGATAAACGACGCATACCTAATTCAAACTATTAAGTATACTATCAATATACGGATAAATATATTTAATTCTTAAAAAAGAATAACAATACAAGTATATCACGAACTGAGAAAATGCAATATGAATCAAACCATAAATGTTTTGGTAACAGTATAAATAAAATAAAAAATGTACACAACTTTGATCACGAAGCAGCTATGCAACATAACAGCAGAGACATAAATAAATAGTCAAACAGATGCCTGGACTATCTAAGCTTCTATTCATTTAAAACTATCGGTAACTGACAGCTACTAGCCGACGGGTGTTTGCAAACTGTACTGTGAGTTTCATTAGACAGCCAGACAGCCTGCTACAGTGTTGAGTTACGATGCTCTACATCACGCTGCTCTGTACTGACAGTTACACTATGTATTGTTATATGCAAGCAAGTATACAGCATGCGTGGCCTCGCTGATACTGTACATTGCAAGCGATCTCACAGTTTAAGAAACCTCGTACAGGTCACCCGCTGGTTGATGATAACACGCTGACACTAATATGGCACGTTAAGCCGTCGGTCTCAGTAGTTATCGATAGATATCCCGTACCTCTTACAATCCATATTGAAAAAGCTTGATGGAGTATGCTCGAAGCCTTCCCTGGATGTGGCGAGCGACTAGTAGTGAAGAAGTAGCAGATCGTTGCAAGATAGTAGCAGTTGTAACAGCCATAGATATTATTAAGATCACTATTTATGCTGAAGTAGTTCTAAGTTAAGAAACTGTGGTGCGAGGTTGTAAACAGTTGAGTTTTAAGTCTCACAGATAACACAGATAAATTGGGAACCCCATATCAAATGCTGTCCCAAATTGTAGTAGCCTCAATGGCACTAGCAATAAGTTGCAAAAGCTCGTCATTTAAGCTTCATTATTTAATGTTACCAATAACTAAGGACTGATCCTAATTAAACCTCTTACTATACGACATTGCCCTAAGCATTTATAAACAACATTAAAAGTTACAATGTTTATTACTAAAATCTTAAACGACCGAAACAGTATAATGAGTGACTATAAAGTTCGTTTCTCCAACCAAGTGTATCTACCACCTGAAAAATTAAGTATTCAATATTTTTCATAAAATATATAACCTGCAGAAAGGTATAATATTATCGTTTCACAAATAAAAAAGACGTTTTTGATGTGTAAGTCACGAAGATCATTGACCTTTAGACGTGCGAAAAATTTATTTTCCCTAGCTCGTTTTTCTACATCTATTTTACTGTATAACAAGCCTCATCCCTGCATATTTTATTGACATTTATACTCAACATTATTCAGTGAGAGAGATAGATACGGAGCAACATAATGGGTATGGATAAGCATAATGGAAACATCTCGGTGAAATATATTTTGCACAGATTATGCGATTAGACGCACTCAGACTGTTTGCGAGCGAAGTCTCCACGAGCCTTCGCTTTCATCCGGGTATATTTGATCAGCTTTTCTATAAGATGTCTCCGGTAATGCCTTATTTCTTTACACAGCTAGGAAAATTTATATACCTATTCGATTTTTTTTGGAATATTGGCACTTTGTCGCCTTAGTGCTTATTTGTTCAATCTACCATGAATCAAATTTTACAAGACAAGGTTTTTGTTGTAAGACTATTTTTTTATCATCTTCCAGATTAATATGTAATATTTGGAATTTGTTATTGCTTAATGTAACAAAAATCGCTAATAATTTCAGCAAATTAGGTAGAGAATGCCGTTAGGAATTAAATCAGTCAACAATATAATCATTATAAAGAGAAGATAAAGGTCCAATCATTGTACAATGAAATCACTACGAATAGGAATTAGGAGTAGCAGTTATAGGAAATTACAGTGCACATCGCGGCAAATCCCATCGCATAGTTGCCGTCGCATGCGTATTGTTTGCCTCAACAAAGGCACAATTATATTATCGACATGCGGCATGTTACATGCCCCATTACAGTTGATTCGTGGAAATAGCTACCCAATAGCACTCAGTTGGAACAATTCACATGGGAGTGTATTGTGCATTTGATTTCATTCAAACGAAAACTCAATATTATGAGAAGTAAATGTGGCAGTATGTACGTATAATCTACACGTTAAGGCGATAAGCTCCCCGGGCGAACTCTGTAAGCTACCACCTACAACCTACAATATTTATATATGGAGTATATATAAATGTTATCCGAAGAATATTTATAAGAATCGGAAGGCACTCGTTACAATAAAGAAACACCTCTATCTACAATTTCTCTGTGTAAGTAATGTCTATCGATGTGCCCTAAGAACACGTTTCACGGGCAATTTACCTTCGTCCAGCGACCTCTCCCCTTGCAATATTGTCGCACATTGCACTTTCTTCGCAAAATGTATTTTATCTTTTCTGCAGAAGGTAGTAATGTGTGATATATTGCTTCTTCGTATGAAAGATATTTTCGAACGAGACCTAGAAAACTTTTGTAAGCATAATATATTTTTGGATGTTTTGTCAAATCTTCAAAAATATATAAAAATAAGAGATAATAATAATGTATAAATTATTTAAAAAACCATGTTTAAGGCCACGCTTATTACTCCCTTGTTACTTAAGAGTATAATTGTCTATGGCCTGTAATGTTCTTAGACCTACCAATACATACATTACCTAAACGTTTCGGCGTTTTCCGCGTCAAGCGTTTTCGGCGGAATTCGTCCACGTGATACGAGATTTTTATTATATATTAAATATAAGAGTGTTAGGTCCATGTTATTTAGGTTATCCATAACATACATGGAAGTACTGTTTTATTCTAAGTAGGAATTAAAATGCAAAGCAAATTTGCATACGACGTTACGCAGACTGCATTTGTTAAGGCAACGGCCACGTCGCATATCCCATGCGGATATGGCGACTGGTTTTATATAGTATGATGAATGAAAAAACTTTTAGCAGATTTAGCTTTACTTATTATCAGTTTTATATGGGTAATTATAGTTTGGATAGTTTTATCACCTTTAGTGATGGCGAAGGTTATTTTCATTCATAATAATATATTGTTCCGCGGCGGCGTGGCGATATTTGTATAATACTATACTAGATTACATAAAAGTCTAATAAGTATTATTTTATATTTATTGGTTCTTGTCTAGGTATTGTTGTAAATAGTTAAATATTTTTTTTTATTTCTTGCTTTTTAAACTATAGTTAGGTGCAACACAGACATTGTATGACCCATATACTCGTACATCGATGCGCGCTTCCGTGCTTCGGAGGGCGTGTTAAGCCGTTGTTCTGGATCAATAGATCACAGTCGTTAAACTAGGTCGGAAGCTCTTTGGGCGGTATCACAATGGGCGGTTCATAAGTAAAAAAAATAGTCGAATCTTTTACACCTGTACGTGTTTTTACATACAATTTTCACACAAAAAAGCTAATAAAATAGGTATATCAAGCTGTCTGCTGAATCGTACAACAGTCAGTGCGAGTCAGGATGAAATGGCCAAAAGTCCGCGCTGGCGAATCGCCAGTGGGTTGTGCCAGGATTCCACGACTTTTGTGGTGTACTATAGAAAACGGTTGCATTTATGTACATTTACTGCAACCCAAAAAACCAATGTCCTTTTTACTGCACCATTCGCTTAGCTAGAGCTTGTCTAAATTTTACTGGCAAATGTAATAATGGCAGTTATAACTTATAATACGGTTAATACAACAGATATAACTTCATATTAATGGTAATATTTCGACATTGCTTTCAATACATAATCAAATGGAATTTTAAAATGATACAAAATTAAATTGATTTAAATAAATTAAATATTTTGAACTCGAGTTATCCAAATAACCAAATAAAGAGAATAAAACGTTAAATTGTCAATAATAATTGGAATAATGCGTACAGAGCAATGTTTCCTGCATTTTTGAGCACAAGACTTAACATTATATTCCAATCAACTCAATGATACAGATACAGCGGGTATTGTCAGTAAAAACAGAGGACTCACATATCGATATTTATTTTATTCCACTGCATTCACAAAATTGGAATTTAAAAAATAACGGAAGCAAGTGAACAAAATAGTATATTGTACATTTTGTACTGGTTTTCACATCGGTTGACGATCAGTAAATTTTACTCTGTTACAGTAATTTTAATACTCAACATATTTTAACCGTTTAGGTAGAAAAAGAAGTAAGAAGGCGGTAAAAAAAGAAGTAAAATGTGCTAAAATCGTTATCCTTGATTGGATTATTTCATACTTTTATCGTATTGGGTAAAGAAATACCTAATGGTAGGTACCTTTGTTAAGAGGAAGATTATAAAGTCTCTCTTGTACCAATGATCTAGTATATAGCCTTTGCAGTGAAATATTTTCTGTAGAAGGAGGAATTAGGAGAAATTAAGAAGAGAAAGTAGATTAAAGTTGGAGAATAAAATGTGTACATTGTGCGAAAGTTAGATGGACTTTAAAAATAAATTAAATCAAAATAATGAAATGATACTACAAGTCCAATAAAATTCATATAGTACGCAACACTTTATTATGATTATTTGTCTGGCAACACCAAATAACGCTAATTTAATACCCGCCAAATTACACCCGGCTGGAGTAGATAAATATTCGAATGGAGAGATTATGCTAATATATCGTACTTTTATTGCGGTATTTTATTTTACGTATATAAAAAACCATCGACAATATAGGTAAATACTATAGAAATTACTTTAGTTCAAAATAACCCTAGGAGCGTTGTTTCAAATTTTATACAAAATTGAATTCTCCCTACTATTATTAAGAAAATTATACTAATTCGAAAAGACTTGTTTGTAATTGAAATAAGTATCTTCAAAGGCAATACAAACAAAATAAAACTTAATACAAAGCTTGTCAGTTACTGTTGTAGTTGCACTCAAATTCCAAGTGAGAAAATCAGACAATTTCCCTCTCGCACTGTTTTCTGTAGTTGGAATGGAATTTGGAATATTCCAAGTTGGTTGTCTGAGAAAGGAATCCGCCTGTCACTTTAAGAATAGAAAAGGCACGTGTTGCAGTTACTTATGCAAGAATTCTGTAAGGATAATAACGCATTAAATGCAGTCTTAGAATATTAACCGTTTAGATAATAATAATCGTTACTTGACAGAATGGTAACTAAATTGAGACGATTATATAGTTGTCAACATGCTGCAATCTTAACATATTTTATAAATGTTTCAATTACAAATTAATAATGCAACTAACGAGCATGCAGGTTGTTAACCCCTGTTCTTAAGTAGGAACCTTCTTTTTTTAAACTGAGTCTTGCAAACAGGCATACGGGCCATCTAAAGGCCACCTAAAGTGGTCGCCGTTTCCTTCTTATACACAACATATTGCTGGCTGTAGAGGAGTGTTCTTTCAGTACTGAAACGCTGTCGAAGACAACGATAGTATAAACGATCTCAAAGAGCATTACTCGGAAAATTAGTTAATTACAGCGGAAATTAAAAATTCCTCTTCCTGCATCGCATTACATTAAGTTGCCAAAAACAAGCGTTGGTTGTGGAAGTTTTAATTGCCTGCCGGGCTACAGGGCCTTAATTAAAATATTACTTCGGAGACAAAGAGGAATGCTGAAAAGATTAGCGGTTGAAACGGGATGTAACGGCACCGTGGCTGCTTTCGACACTGTTCAGAATTACTTTTAAGTTTGTTAAACTTGCTTTGTTGTAAACAAATTAGTAAATCTCAAATTGAATTGGGGATTGACGTTTCTTTTTTGTTTGTTTAGTGAAATACGAGAACATAGCAAGTGAGTACGTTCGGTATGCGTATTCCCTTTTCATCTCCGAGAGGATAGGACAGGTTGATGATGGAACTATGTATGATGCAGAACAGTAAATACTAAGTGGTGGTTGCTTTAGTTCAAACAAAAGTGAAGTAAGTTTTAGTAAGAAACCAAATAATATTTATTTAACTATAAACCTACTTATTATAAACAGACTTTTCAAATATCTATATTGACTGACCTTGTAGAGATCTGAATCTTGGGGGGTTTGTTCTTAGTAAAACGTAGGCATCCAATAAGAAAAGATTTTTCAAAACTCTACCCCTAAACGAGTGAAAAATGCGGAAAAAGTTTGTACTGATGGCATAATTCCTTAGTCTAATTAATTACACTCTCCAAACAGACGAAATCGCAGGCATAAGCTAGTAAAGTATAAAATTGCCTTAAACACAAGTCTAATCTGAATTTAACGCCATTGTTATAAGTTTGTTCAACGTGTTTTGAATATTTCATTGTAATAACCGCAACGTGCTAGCAATTGTTTTATTGTTACAGAAATTAAAGGTACTTTGAACGGAAGCGGGGAACAGTAGACGTGGAAGCCTGAAGTGTGTTTGCGGTTCATTTTGATGTGGTGTGCGATAAGCGATAACTCGTTCATTAAATAAATAAATAACATTTCACGCTCATAGCCGCACACTAGGATTCCCTTTGTTGTACGTGCTATATGGACTTACACCACGACAACTAAACAAACAACCAAACTAAGAACAAAAAGTAGGTGTCATTTTTAAAGTTCTGTCTCTTCAGGAGCAGATAGATAGCAAATGAGTACGTTTAGAGTACTTACGAGTATTTTAATTGAAGCTCCTGATTTGTTATATAGCGTTTTGTTATTTTGAGTTTATTTCTTTTCAAGTAGATATAATTATAAAATTACACTTTCTTTTCTCCTTCTAACCTCCAACGTTTTTAGTCAAGATCAATCTTAACTATTACTAGCTTTTCGCTTACATATTTATAGTGTGATAAGTCGAAAAGCCATAGTAATTATTTTTACTGAATACAGTGTTTCTGTCGACCTATTTTCGAGACTTTTTGTTACAAGTAGGTATGTAAAATCCGTTTTTATTCTGGAAAATAATAGACTTTTTTAATCTTGTTAATGTTACGTGGTAGCGCTAACTGAGTATGCCGAGTAAAGGAATGAAGTGTAAAACCTTTTAAACATGACGCCAGTTTTAAAATAGTAATGTGGTATGTTACTATACACAGTTTTATTTCAAAAAATAGAATCAACTAGCTGTGTCCCGCGGTTTCACCCGCGTTAAGAATGCCTTCCTCGATAAATGGCATCCCACAGGAACATTTTTTCGGGATAAAAACTATCCTATGTGTTAATCCAAGTCACCCTCTATGAGTGTGCCAAATTTCATGGAAATCGGTTCGACAGTTTTTGCGTGAAAAAGTAACAAATAAACAAACAAACATACAAACTTTCGCATTTATAATATTAGTAGGATTAGTAGGATGCGTCAATTACATTTTGACATGTTTTACGAAGTTTTAGGTAAAGCTTATTTTGTGATTGGCAATTGTTTTTAATTTGACCTATTTATTGCTCTTGTTAACTTCTTTTTATGTTGCTTACGTAGCTACATTCAACTGTGTACTGGCATATAAGTTTGTTGGTGCTTTTTATAACTAAACAAATAAATAATAGAAACATGAGAAAAAAATAATATCTTATATTTATTCTGGTGACCCGCCCCGGCTTCGCACGGGTGCAATGCTGATACTAAATACACTTCAGAAAAACTGTGAACGTTTATACATAATAAACCTTCCTCTTCAATCACTCTATCTATTAAAAAAACCGCATCAAAATCCGTTATGTAGTTTTAAAGATTTAAGCATACATATGGACAGAAAAAGCGGCTTTTTTATACTACGAGTATGTAGTGACAAATTAACTCTTATATTTCAACTTTACGGCACTAACGTTTCTCTTACTCGATAGAATATACGAGTATATCACAGAATTAAACTCAATACTGTACGTTGTATAAAATTACAGTGCTTGCTCATAGTTTCCCAATAACTGCATCCATACACAGCACTTTACCGGGCTTTATGCGTCTGGCAACACCGAATAACGCTAATGTCTGCCAAATTGCACCCTCGTCGACTCAATAAATACGCCCAGTAGAGATTAAGGGTGTAGTATATCGCTTTTAGTATGTCTTCTTTTGCTGGATGTATAAATTATGTGAATGGTTTACATTATGTAATTTAATTTTGTATTATCTAAGATTAAGCTTTATGTAAGTTATTAAAATTTTGGCATTGAACTGGTAGGCACGAGTAGCTTTGGTAAATGATATAGCTTACAGAGTTCGCTCAGAGACCATCGCAGGCATCACAACCCACCGTAAAGCAAGTCTTGTAGCAAGTATATTATGTAACGGATGGTGGGGAGTCGCTACTCATGATCATAGTCCTCATGAGTAGCAACCCCTCCACGTATAATTTTAGATTCTAGTATAGGTATCTTTTAGACAAGCATTCCACATCTGAGTCACAATCATCGCTTTTGTAAAGGTGCTAGTGATCGCTTGACAATAAATATAAAAAGCTAACGACAGTACTATAGTAACTTCATCCTTCTTTATGTTACTAAGATGATTGTTTACGGAACACATTGTTCCTACCACGAAACACGAAATAAGGAACCGCTATAAATTTACACGCCGCGATAGTAATTCATGTCACCCTTCACTGATTTATTAAGTGAACACGCTTATGTTCGGATAAGAAAATTCAATGTCATTGGCCATATTATAGTTATGTTACTCACATTCCAAAGTACCTTGTAATAATGAAATTACTATTTTATTCCTTTTAAACGACCCGTGTAGTGTAGTGGGTTACCATTCCGGTCTAACATTTGGATGGTCCTGGGTTCGATTCTCCGGCAGAAAGTTAATTCATCAATTTAGATTTCTGTTCCTGGACTTTGTTTGTGTAATTTTGTTAAGTCTATGTGTGTCAATGATTTGATACAGTTGCCGAGAGAAAGGCGTATCAAAATCAGGGAGAGATGAACTGCTATCGGGTTACGGGTCTGAATTTCATATTTTCTAAACATGATATGAAAAAATGTCTGAAAGAATGTCTTGACTCTGTTCCTGTATTTTTCTTCCGCAAACCGCAAGGGATTTATTTATTAATATATAATTTATAATACGCAAGAGTACATCTATGCAAAAAATTAATTCAGACAACTTGTAAAATACGTTGTTTTTACATTTTTCTATTCAATATTAAATCGAACTTATTTAAATAGCGTTAGACGCTTTCCTTTCCACGGTTGGCAACCTTTACGTAATCCGAAAATAATTATAGATTGTAGGGGACTGAAATTCATATACAAAGTGTGCTCAGCTCTCGACGTCTTTCTGTCAAAGAAATATTATAAGGTAAAGTGGCTTAATGAGGTAAGATCCACCCCTCCACGTTCATCTTTCGCAAAGGGTGCGTTTGTATAGATATTTATTTGTATTAAACTGTACATTAAAACTACATCCTATAAATATTATAAAATATGACAATATTTGAGCCTATGCTAGGATGTTTGTTACTCAATTACGCAAAACTGCAATGGTTAACTTAACTGAAATAATATGTAGAATACTTCTTACCACGAATGAAATCTGTTTAGTTCTAAATATAAGTAAATTTGTACGCGTAGATACTAAGTTAAGTGATCACTACAACCTCTATCTAGTAATCACTTAACATGAAACTACTTTTAATAACTACACTGGACATAAATAAAGTAAACTATATCTAATACAGTGAAAGTAAACTCGAGAAACCATATCGAACAAACCGGAAATAAACAAAAGAAAAACAAATGGTAGCCCAGTACAAACTGCGGTTTGGATGCAGTTAAGTTGCTCTCTAGTGTTATACTGACTATAGCTTACTTCATGTACTCGTACTTTACAACAAATATGAGGAACTACTTACTATAGTTTAAGTCTCTGGGTTCTTTGATGACCCATGTGGTGTAGTGGTTAAAACGCCAGTCCACCATTCGAAGGCTCCCGGGTTCGGTCCCCGGCCGGTCAGAAATTTAAATGATGAGTTTAGATTTCTGTTCCCGGTCTGTGTGTTTGTGTATTTGTCTTTGTGTG
>DWQK01004066.1:0-10832 GCA_018231225.1 Noctuana stator
CGCTGCCACTTGAAGGTGAGCTGGCGCAGCTTGGGCTCGTAGCTGGAGACGGCGGCCTCCAGCACGCGCCCCACCGCCTTGATCTCCTGCAGGCTGCGGTCCCGAGCCGCGTCCAGCTTGTGGATCGCCTCCAGTACGCGCTTCCTGTGACCTGGGGTTAAGAAGAACAGTTATAGAACTATATAACAAAAACCATTCAACTCCGATGGTAGTGTAAATCGTAAGCGATCTTACAAATTGAGTAATGTAGTTCATTGTATCAAGCTTTTCTTTGCAGAATTCAGTCTTTACTAAACTAGGTTAAAGCAATTAGCGAGTCAAAAATTATTTAATGGATTATGATAAAAAAATGTTTTCGGTGAGGCGGAGATGGCGAGGCCAAACGATCGAGGTCATAAAATGTGATGTCCGATGCCTAGCGATAGAAATAATCACCTGCACCTGCCTGATACAATATACACAAGTAGAATGTTAGATCCATACTAATATTATAAATGCGAAACTAACTCTGTCTGCCTGTGACGTCATCGCGGCCAAACCGGTAAACCGATTGTGATGAAATTTCATATAGATACGCAATGATCATAGGCCACTTCCTCCCTCCCCCTTTAGTTTAATTTTAGTTTAGCTTTTAGCTTTTCCAGAATTTTTATTTCTCTTTAGAGCCGATTTAGAAGTCCACGAGGACGAAGCTGCGGGCATAGACTAGTATGAAATATTGTGATGCTTAATGGACAAGACAGTGAGACATACCAACGGGTTCGCTGGTTCCGAAGTTGAGGGTGAGCTCCATCTCGCTTGGCGGCGTGGACGGCGTGGCCGACTCTTTACTGCTCGCGTTGGACAAGGCGCTCTGGAAAGTTAAAAATTATTTGTGATTTTATAGCGTTTGGTTACAAAAATGTGATGTGCCACTATTTTTCATGCTATTCATGCATGAAAAATATGGAAATATCCGCTTCATGTTTGGTTTTTGTAGTAATACTCACAGGTATCTTAGGGCGCTGCCTGTGCGGGGGGGCGGGCGAGGCGGGCGCCGAGGCGCCGCGCCGCGCCCCGCGCTACGACCACCGCAGCTCCTTCAGCTCCACAGTGCTCGACGCGTCCGGCTGCGCCATAACAGGCTTTCAATATTCAATACTATCAGGCTTAAGCTACACTGCATCATTTGTTAATAACATGTAATTTATACACTTGATTTTAAAGGAGTGCAGAGTTTTTCTCCGCCGGCTTGTGTCTCGCGGCCGCGGCCACAAGGGCGCCTAAAGCCGATGTACCGTATTATTTGACGTTCACCCACTGTATACGTGTACCTTATGATGAATGAAAATTTTTGAATTTGAATACTACCTGGTGCCCACGACTTCGTCTGCGCAGGATTAGTATTTCAGGCGATTCACACAATGTCTATATTAATTATAGCCTATGTATTATTCTGATGTATAAGCTGTATTATTGTAAAGTTTCATTAAAATCCATTTAGTAGTTTTCACGTGAAAGAGTAACAAACATCCATCCATCCATACTTACAAAGTTTCGCGTTTATAATATTAGTAGGATTGAATTTAAAATGTTTTAACCTTTAACCGGGAACCGATTCAAAATTTATAAAGGCATCGAGATCGAGGTCCTTTCGAGCCCTCGGTGAAACGACCAAAATGATTCCTCAACCGTTGAAATAACCCTCAAAAAATACTTTCACTCTTACCTCGTATCTCGAAGGTGCTGGAGGCACGTGAGTAGCTGGCGAGCACCTGGAGCATCCAGGTCTCAGAACGGTCCTCGTGGACGAACCTCCTCTGATCGCCGTTCTTAACTCCTGGAACATTTATACAGCCAATCAGTAACATGGGCGTCGTAATAGAGAGTCTTATAGAGAGGTATCCTCTCTATAAGAGGATACTCATGAACTGCAATAAAATGCACTCTGTAAGCTTACAGGCACTCTGCAAGCTCCACCTACAAAGCCATTGCAGGCTCTAAAAAGCCGTTGCTGCAAACTCATACCTGTCCCATCTCACTGCAGAGCGACTGCCGGCCTTGGGACGCATTCTTCTTAGTATTCCAACAGAATTCCAAAATGGCAACCACTATTGCCAACGCCAGGCCGCATAGAAGAGTCACGAAAACTCCACCTGAAAAGAAATTAAGCGTGCAGTGTCAAGGTATATAACGTCATATAACTTGGCAACTGGTTTTTTACTGAGCACCCCCAGAATAAAACAAGGAATAGATGAGATGCGCCAGTGGCTACTAAGATACGTGACTCATAACAAAACTATCATCACTTTGTCACCCCTTGGTGCTTCGCTCCAGAGAGAGATCGTCCCCTCACCCCTCACGCCGCTACGTTCTCGTGCATATAAACTTAAAGAACAGGGTA
The DNA here is from genome assembly GCA_018231225.1 of Noctuana stator. NCBI lineage: Eukaryota > Metazoa > Arthropoda > Insecta > Lepidoptera > Hesperiidae > Noctuana > Noctuana stator. The sequence continues at coordinate 2,384 of DWQK01004066.1, forward strand.
TTTGACCAGAACAGAACAGATGGACTTTAAGAACAACAGATTATTTTATCAGAACCAAACTGATGGGATGAGACGTCCACCAAACCAAAACACAATAAATTCACACAAAACTTCTTCACGGTGAGATCTAAGGTCAATGCTAATATCTACAGGGAGAACTGTTTCAGTTCTAGCATTATAAGTACCAAAAACTCATGACTATCCAAAATTCCTTCTGCAAAACTCACCAATATTCTGAACGCCCAACGGATTTGCCTTACTGTCCTTTCCGTCTCTGTTGCAGACGTCCCCAGTATTCTTCCACCACTTGTCGTACAGAATCTGGATGACCCCCTTCTCTTGGAGCTCCAGGATCGCAAGAGAGATCTTGTCTCGCCATGGACTACCTTTCCAAGTGGCTATGCCGTAACCCTGGAAAATAGGATAGGAGGATGATTATCATTTTTGGTTTAAATACCATCGATTAAAGTGGCTTTAATCACCACCTGATCTGTGATGACCTATGGCCCAAAATCTCCTGAGAAATCTGATTTTAACTTCAATAATAATAACGATAATGATAATGACAAGGATGTTAATGATGGTGAAGATAATGATGCTTATGCTGATGATAAGATGGTGACAGTGATGATGAACCAACCTTCGAATCCAAGAGCCCCCCAATCTGCGTCAGATTACAGTCCCTCTGAACCCGATGATCCAGCATTGTGGACTCCATTAGGAACGCGTAATTACCCCCCAATACTCTCTTCACGCCTTCCTCGTACGAGGAGACCAGCGCTGGTGGAGTGGCCGTCGACATGTATTGCCACATTTGCTGGTAGATATCTATGTTTGAGTCCTGGAAATTTCAAGAAATAGGATGTGGAGAAAAAAGCAGAAATTGTCCAACAAAATCTTTAGAAAGAGTTAACGTATATTTGGGACACAAATTGCCAAACATTTTCCTATAAAAGAAAGCCTTTAAAATTTAATCTTACCCTGAAGAAAGTCATAGTAGACCCTCCATTCAAAGTCCCGTACTGTATACTGGTTTGTGCTGCCAAGTCCGCCGCACTTTGTATGGGGAGCACAGTTCGTTCCACCGTCAGAAATGCTGCCAGATTCGCGGTGTATGATGAGAGGATGATCAGAGTGAAGAACCACCATATGCCTCCCACAATACGGGTTGATGTCGCCTGTTGGAGCACATAAGGGATGTGGATGCTATAAAATATTATATAAATATAATAACGCTTATCCTGTATTTACTATTCGGACATCAGCGATGATGCCATTGGAGGTGGCCAAAGCAAATCAACGGTCAATGGTCAAAGCAATGGTCAATGATTACAACCTGGCTACCACCATCAGCCACAGGCACAGGGACTACAAACTCTTCACTGAACAATAGCAAGCATTGATTGATTTGATTCAGAGCAATGACTTTTTTTTTAATTTTTAAAATTTGTGAGTTTAAGAGTCTGTGGTGTTCTTTTATTAAATCATTTAAAAACTTTTAATAAAATTAATTTAACGTGGACACCACGCGGGTAATAATTAAAGCGTTAGTAAGGCTAGGTCACAAACTTTTTGTAAATCCATCCACAACTTACCTTTGGATTCAACCCGGAGCCCTGCCTCAAAAAGGTGCCAGTGATGAACCAGAAAGAGTTGCAGACACTGAACTGGTTCGTCAGCAGTTTAGTCTCGTGACCACAAACGTGGGTACTTGAAGACCTGGAAGCAAAGAAAAAGCCAATCAAAGTAAAGTTAGTTGAAAGTAGATAATTAGCTCGTATAAGAGTCAGTTTTTCCAATTCCTGATGAAGTCCTTAATAGTCTATTAGAAACCGGGTATTTTTTTCGCCAGAAATTCTCGGGACCACTATTTCCCGTTATGGAAGGCTATGTCGGACTCCAACAGACTAAAATATTGACGTTCCACCGCACCATTAGTCGGAGCTATGGGAACGCTTTCGCACGGTCCCGCGACTCCACCAGAGGATGTTTGATCAAAGTCTGACTGTCCTGGAGGGAGCAGATACTAGCATTCCTGAGTCAACGTTCCGAATACAACCCATCCATCCCTGGAACGTCCAGCGTGGGCCCTGCCAGTAGTCCATCCTTGGCTGACCTATGAAAGCATGACCAAGGAACCAACGAACCAAGGACCAAAGAAGTTTCTCCTTTCTCCCTGACTGATCATGGCATGACAGACTGTGAAGTGTTATCTTAACCACTTACCACTCATAAGGCGAGAACCTGGCCATCACGAATAGGGTGAAGGAGACCAGGATGTAAGCTGCTAGAACGTACAGCCATATCTCGATAGCCAAGGGATTGAGAAAACTGAACAGTCTGGTTGGTTGAGATGTTGGTACCTAGAAGAAAATTTAAAATTCAATTATTTATTAATTAGGAATTGCTTATTATTACTTTTAAGCAACGTCGGGCGCGGCCGGTACTCGGATGGGTCACCGTTAGTGGCCAATATGCGCGCTTCCGTGCTTCGGAGGGCAGGTTAAGCCGTCGGTCCCGGTTGATATCGATCGATAACACTTGGTAAACCTAGCCGGAAGCCCTTTGGGCGGTTTGACAACAGGTTGGCCACTAACCCGTATCTCCACTAATCCGCATCGGAGCAGCGTGATGGAGTACGCTCCAGGCCTGTCCCCGGTTGTGGGGAGAGACCTGCGCCCAACAGTGGGACATAAAAAGTTGAAGGAAGTCACTGATATTATTTTAATTGGTCGAATTTGGCCCCTTTGCAAACTCTAGACAAATAAATTTTTTGAAGACTCACCCGGAACAAAATCCCAATGCCCAGGTTCATGAAAGGCTTCGTAAAATCAATAACTGCTTCCCTCGCGTAGTTAATGGTCATTGAGGCCACAGCTATATCCGCTTTCTGAAACACGAAAAGGCAAAAGATATCTGACAATGCATTTCCAGACACCATTTTCACTGGACCGGGTCATCATCAACCCATCGCAGTGCCACGGTCTCCTCTCAAATATGAGAAGAATAGTCCAACACGCTGGCCAAATGAAAGTTGGTGAATTTTATATGACTACGATAATTTTATTCCTACACTGTCACAGCTGATAACAATTAATTTAAATAGAAATGACTCTCTGTCATCAGCTCTAAGGTTGTCTGGAAGAGAATACTATTTTAGACCATTTCAGCTATAAGACAAGCCAAGTGTATTTTCCAATTTTTAGGCATTGTTCTTTGTAATTGTGCTAAAATCACCAATTTGGGTAACCAACTCACCCGATCCATCAGCTCCCTGACAATGCCATTCCACTGCCCCGTATCAGGATCCCTGGCACCATACATGTTGTCTGGAACCAGTCGCAATCGGTAGTGGAACCCTGCTCGAGCAGCCACCCTCGCTAGCAGATCTATGCAGAACCCCTCAAACCTCGCGTTGCCTTGGAGGTTCCAGCCTTCTTTCACCATGACGTAGGGTTTCTCCTGGAAAAGGAGATTGTATATCAAGTATTATCACCATCAGTCATACTTGGTATGACTAGTTTCCCCAATTTAAGAAGGGAATAGGCACTACGAAGGTACCCCTTGGAGGCTGGAAAACGGGGGCAAAGTTTGTATGGGACAACGTCATCCCTTGGTCCGAATAATTATGAAATTTATTAGACATAGTCGCGGCCTTAAGCTAGTCTACGTACCTCAACAGTAACCACGGTAAGCGTGACATTGGGCGGTGGGTCCCGGCTGTAGGCTGCAGGGTCTGTCAATATGAGCCCCTCAGTGGGGTTCCAGTGGCCAGTCAGCACCGGGCCACCTTGCTCCCCGCCCACGATCCTCATCAGCTGTAGATTGAACGTTGTTCGGAGGCCGTTGGTGAACTCGATCGGGCCTGTCAGGCCGTAGGATTGGACCTGGTGGAGAAGAGATGAAGAGGAATTTTATTTACTTATAACCATAGATACCTCAATACCAGTCGAGAAGCAAGTCCTGTGCCAAAGGTGTCTGTAGTGGACGCGGAAAAGCCAGAGTAATTTAATGTAAGGCGACCATCTTAGTCCTCATGAGAAGCAATCAATTTACTAGATCGATAAGAACCTCTCTCCTAATTGAGTGGACAATACATCTGTATACTATATTAAATTTCCACTCTGTCGTATATGCAATCCCTTATTGACACCGCGCCACTGGCACCGCGCCACTGGCACCGCGCCACTGGCACCGCGTCACTGGCACCGCTTAACTGACAATAATGACGCTGACTACGAAAATCCAACTTTAATTTACTTATATAAATCACTTGCCTTGTTAAGGTTGTCCATCAGCGACTTCCCATAAGCCCATACAGTTTCGTTCTCGCACGATGCGTTAATAGAACGCACATCCTTAGTAGCCGCTAACGCCAACGCGAGCACCTGTACCGCGTCGTAGAACAGAGCCGGCTCTGTCTGTAAATTGAAATGTTGTCATTAAACGAGCAAGACTATAACACTTGAGAATATATGTGCGTGTGTGTATATATATTAACGAAGTCGCGGTTTCACAAAGTGCGGACTTAATGTCGGTCCCGGTTGTTATCGACAGATAGCAGTCGTTAAACCTGGTCGGAGGCCCTTTGGGCGGTTTGACAACGTCCGACACGGGTTGCCCACTAACCCGTATCTCCACCAATCCGCGTTGAAGCAGCGTGGTGGAGTATGGTCCAGGCCTTCCCCGGTTGTGAGGAGAGACCCATGCCCAGCAGTGAGACATAAAAAGGGTTGATGGCATGTATCGTAGAAGCTTGTCTACCACCTCTCACCTTGATATATCCTCCACTGAGAATGGAAGCGCCAATGGGGTGGAACTTCTCCATGACTTGCAGAGCTTCTTGGACCTTCTCCGAATCATGGTTGACCAGCCTCCAGCCGCTCATGTTGACGCGGTTGTAGTAGAAATCTTCCAGGTCGAATAGCTCCATGTCCTGAGAATTTTAATAACATGTTATTGGTTTGTACATCCTACTAATATTATAAATGTGAAAGTTTGTTTGTTTGTTTGTTTGTTACTCTTTCACGCAAAAACTGCTGAACTGATTTCCATGAAATTTGGCACACACATAGAGGGTAACTTGGATTAACACGTAGGATAGTTTTTATCCCGAAAAAATGTTCCTGTGGGATGCCGTTTATCGAAGAAGGCGTTAAGTTACAATTCTTAACGCGGGTGAAACCGCGGAACACAGCTAGTAATTAATATAGTATTAATTTAAAAAATACTCACAAGCGATCCTATCCCCGTCCTTGAAGCAGATGAACTCAGCAAGCTGCTCGGTCACGTTGTACACAACCTTGAGGTTCTTGCGTTCCGCTTCCGTGAAACAAGGCTTCACGGCCTCAGTCATGTTCTGGAAGCAGTCCTTGAAGTCGATTTTCTTGTTGCAGTATCTGAAATAGTTTTTATGCGGTTCAGTTGCATGTAGTATAGTACTGTCGTTTTCTCACGTCTAAATTAACTATATCTATCTATACTAATAGTATAAAGCTGAAGAGTTTGTTTGTTTGAACGCGCTAATCCAGGAACTACTGGACCGATTCTGTTAGTGTAAGATAGTCTATTTACCGAGGAAGGCTATAGCCTATAGGCTACCATGCGTTACGTTGCAATTCTTAACGCGGGTGAAACGGAGGGCACAGCTAGTGTACTATAACTCTGACACTGATACGTAGACGACAAACATATAATATGCATTGTGTACTATGTACTATACAAATGATAAAGGTTCATTGCAACCGACAGTAGATATCGCGGAAAGTCGGTCGTCGCTCGTACCAAAGTGTCCTTAAGGACTGGTCAACGATAAATGTCGCGTACAGAATTGAATTTAACAGGCATCCTCAATTTATAAAGAAGAAATTGCGCAGAACGCTATTTAGATATATTGAAATTAGATTATAATTTAACCAGATCATATTAATTAAAACAACGGTTCATTACTATTATATATCTAACATTGTCAACATATTGGTGATGTTATCGACGATCAGACTAACAAAAAAATACTGGAAAAAAACCTTGACAAATAGTATATTTAAGACTGCTGTCCGTCCGTCTGTATGTCCATCTTTCACCAAGCTATATCTCATCAATTGTGATAGGACAGTTGAAATATTCACAGATAAAATGTAATGTATGTGTATCTGTTGCCACCTCAACAACAAAAACTAAAAATACTGAATAAAATACATGTGTTTTTAAGATAATGGTACGGAACCCTTCGTGCACGAGTCCGACTAGCACTTGGCCGGTTTATTTTAGAATGCGTTCAGTTTTCGTTACAAAACCCTCTTTACACTAAAAAAGAGAATGCTAAAACAATAAGAAGTCAACACTCACTTCTTAAAAACCTCATCCAATTGTCCATTAGGCGTGGCCTTGTCGATCTCATCCTTCAGAGTATTAGGATCGACCAGCGATTTCAGGCATTCTGTGAAGTCTTTAAATGCTTTCTGTAAACAAAAAAGATTGCTAATTACAAAGTAAACAATATGAACTAATAATAACTTTATTTTGAAAAAATCTCGTGAAAATATAATATTAAGTACTGAAATTTTAATAGTAGACGCCCTTGCAGTAAGTTAACGATATGACAGTAAAAATTTGTTTATTAAATAAATGCGGTGATAGGGCGATGGATTGTGATGTTACAAAAATAAAAACTAAAGATGCGTGACATTAAGTTTGACCAAAGAATCGATATCTAATGGTGTCTGTGCTAAAAATAAAAATCTAGCAAACTTATTAAATTCGATAATGTAATTTGATATTTATCAGCACCATTCATTAACAAGTGAACTGATTTAGCTTTCTGCAAATTATTTATTGCACATTGGAAATAAACAACGTTTACTGATTACATACACATACGTAGTGTCATTCACGCAACACTCATTATAATGTGGTAAACATATATGACAAATTAAATACACATGGAAGAATACTAAAGATCGATAACTAATTGCTGGAGAAATGGCATACCAAAGTTCAAGTAGCTTCCGTTGTAAGAAGACTTGCCTGAGATAATAATAATTATGTTTTATCTTATATATAACATTCTCGTGTCACAGTGTTTGTAGTTGAACTCATCCGAAACGGCTCGACCGATTCTCATGAAATTTTGTGTGCGTATTTGGTAGGCCTGAGAATCAGCCAACATCTATTTTTCACACCTCTAAATGTTAAGGGTGGTCCACCCGTTAGTTTTAAATGTTATGATTTTGATAAAAAAAAAATTTTTGTTTATGATCCATCATTTCAAATTACATACAACCCTCCCTTTAACCCTTCAACGATCAACCCTTATTTTTTATTTGTCAACTAAAACTAAAAATAAATAAACAAAAAATAATATACATATATTACAGGCATGGCAAAACAACGTTTGGCGGGGCCGCTAGTATACATATAGACTTCTAGATTGGCAAAATTTCTCGTGTGTTAAACTAAGATAAAATTTTTTTTTCGAGGCATAACGACTGACAATAAAAAGCTAAAATAACATTCTGAACAAAACAAGATCAAAAATTTCTACTTCCATCTGACGACTTGTCTTGTTCTTTGGTGAAGGAAAACATTTCGACAAATCCTGCATGCCTAAGAGTTTTCATAAGCATTCCTATGCATGCGTAATGCTGAGTTATACAAAAATAAATGTAGGTTTATGCCTATTCATTTGAGTAGTCAAACTTATAATATAGGTGTACTCAACGAAATGAATCTGGAGTGTTTCGAGTGTAGACTCAAAAAAAGATGGAATAATTTTGTCGGACCGATAAGAGAGAGTAGATACGATACGAAATGTCAAACATTACGATATTCACTTCGAGTGGAAAGCAAAGTGGTTTCGATGTTGAGCATTTTATCAATTATCTAAACGCCTTAATGAATTATGTTGTTATAGCCACGTTAAAATATTGCTCTCGATGACTTTAGTGACGCGTTATTTGCTTCAGAGACTATTTTTTAGATTACTATAAGCCTTTCACAAACAACTGAAACGTAAAAATTAAATGCTTAGTAAGCTTAGTACTTAGCTCAATATATATTTATTTATAACAATATACATACCTGCTTACATACAAACTGCAGTCTTTTATTTTTGACGATAATAAACCAATGGATTCTTTATCCACGACTACGATGACGTCGACCCATGTGGTGTAGTGGTTACCATGCCGTCGGTCCAACATTCGAAGGATCCCGGATTCGATTCCCGGCCGGATAGAAGTTCAAATGATGAATTTAGGTTTATGATCCCTATCTTATATGTCTGTGTTGTTGTCTTACAATGACATATTTGCCTACTAACCAACAGCCCGCACCAGCAACAACAACCAGAGTGGTGGTCTATGACCTGCTCTTTAATCTATACTAATATTATAAAGAGGAAAGATTTGATTGTTTGTTTGTTTGTATTGAATAGGCTCCGAAACTACTG
>DWQK01004067.1:0-10829 GCA_018231225.1 Noctuana stator
CTCGCCGAGCCATATCAAACGCCGCCGAAAGTTCGTAGGTATCGTGCACATTGTCGATAGCAATGCCTACCTATACAGTACCTATGTGCGCTAGTGCTAGTCTATCACCACATGTGGTAAGTCTGAGGCAGTACGGGAGAATAAGGACAACCGTAACGTCAACAACGAAACATCTACAACAGCCCTAGCCTAGCCCCGTCTCACCGCTGCTCACCTTACATTTAAAGTCCGTCCGGTCTGGCACGGTCCGCTAAGACACGACATTTTTTGTATTCATAATGTCACGTATCACACATGTATTTTAACTGTATCATACATATATATTGTACGTATGATGTACCTTTTTGGTTATAGACAGCGGCACTGGACTACGAAGATAAGAATATGGTTTGTTCTCCTATATCGGCGCTGTTACCTCTTGGCAAATTGGCTATCGGTGCGGAAGAGAGAGCTATGTATGAGCTCGTGGCAGCCATTGGTGTTGTGGCTGAAAAGGTAGCAAAGCCCGGACATTATCAATAATACGTTTTTTAAATTACTCGGGATACTAAAAAAAGTTTTTTTTTTTCATTTCTTTAAGCAAACGTTTAGTTTTTGTTTTTTAGAAATTATTTCTCTGAATAAAACGACTGGCATAAAGACTGACTGTCTTCAGGGTGTTAATTACATGCATAGCTTTTAGGTTGTGGGCGTAAGGATTGGGCGTTGCATAGCTTAAGCAAGATGATTTTCAGCTTTGTTTATTTTTCTGATCATGGCTCCTGCGTCAGTAAAATATTGATTAACCTTGTATAATCATTTAACGGGATGACAGCATAGTTCTAGATTCGTATAATATAGATTAAATTTTTTATTTTTTAAAGATACATTAAAATTTATGTTTAAGCTCAAAGCGCATTTCAAAAAACTCATAACAGACCTCAAATATCTGCCTAATGTTCAATTAGACATCGCTAGCAGAATATATCTATCCAACTCTATGAGTGTACAAAGAAGTTTCATTGACCGCGCAAGCGATATATTTGATTCAAGTGCTGAGAAAGTTGACTTTGACAAACCTAATGAAGCGGCTCAAACAATCAATGATTGGGTAAGTTTAATTTTAAAATAAAAAAAGTGTTAGCATAAAAAAGCAACTTGTTTCAAATACAAATACCGATTAAATCTGAAGGCCTAAACGGATGCATAGTTTTGTCCCTAAGCGATCATCCTTCAAAGACTCTCCTGGAATATTTAGTCGTATGAGAAGGAATAATATAGCTTATTTCGGAAATGATTATGTATGTAGAAACTGCTTTAAGAATAACAATTGCTACTTTACCGCGAGTTCTATATTCTTAAAAACTCAGAAACGCATTCATAGCCAATTATGCATAATTATGAGTAGTCAAGATCGGCTAGACTTTGTCTCATGAATTTCTTCTTTTATTCTCTTCTCCCTTTATTTCTTTGTGATTAGAATTTCGAGAGTCTGTTCCATCTCCCATCTTCTCTTACTAGTTTTTTAATTACTTTATGCTTCCTCTTCTTCGTTTATATTCTGTTCTTTTACATTTTATTGATAGTACCTATAGTTACTATAACATCTATTGAGTTACCATTTCATCTAGGTAAGAAGACAAACTAACGGGAGAATAGTGGACTTGATATCTCCCTGGGAAATATCACTGGATTCATCATTAATCTTGGTCAATGCTATTTACTTTTCAGTAAGTAGTTAATTTAATTAGTTATTCGTTGAAGATCTGTGTGTAAACATTATGGTGGTTACCTTATATTCAAGCAGTAGTTTAACATAAAGAATTGTGATTTTAGTATTTGCGCATTTGTTACCACATAACTTTCGACTGGGTGAACCGAAATGGATGTTTTTTTACTGTGAAAACTGATGCTTCGCGTTTGGTTCCATTTTAATTTTATCCAATTCTAACAAGGGCATCCATGAAAACCATAAAAGTTTTAAATTTAATTTGGTATATGCGCGACAAATTGGAAGTTGCTTCGAAACGCGAGTTATAATTATTTCTATCCAATAGGTGTACCTATTACCTATGGTAAAACTGAATTACATACTCGTCTGATTAATTTGTTTCTAAATAACTACTTATGATTATTCCAGCTTTCATTTGATTTGCTTCAAAATTTTCATTTAATTTTAAGACAAATGCTTTAGCTGTGATTAAAATGATAACTTTTATCAAAGGGATACTGGAAAGAGGCATTCGAAAAGGTAAAAACGGACAGTTTTTACACACCGACAGGAGAAAATAAAGTGTCGATGATGACAAGACATGCGTGGTACAACTATACGAGAAGCCATGTCTTAGGAGCTCAAGTAAAGTATAATTGACCTACATAGATATTATAAGTAAATACAAAAGTCTATTCGTGTGTTTGTCCTGTAAACGTTGATAAACCTTTGATCCAACTTTGATGATATTTTTGTCTGCGTTTGAGTAAAATATTTATAATTATAAATCGAAAACAATGATTTATTTAGTGGTATATGCTGGGAAACCGGAGACAACAGAGCAATAACATGTTATTGTAAAAAGGGTCAACAAAATTAAACCACCAGGCTATCACTGCTATTACGCTATCTCTGATCTCACTATGCTATCTCTGATCTCGCTAGGCTATCACTAATCTACTTGTTATTTATTAATCGTACTTTTTTGACTCGCAGTTAGTAGAAATACCTTATGAAGGGGATGGAGCTTCTTTTATCATATTACTTCCATACAAGAAGAATGGTCTTCCAGCTTTGTTGAGCCAACTGAAAATAGCACCTGAACTGCTGGACTCAGAACTGAGTAAGATGAGAAGAGTTAAAATCGTGCTTACAGTCCCTAAATTTAAAATGGAAACAACATTGGACTTAAAGGATTTGTATCGTAAAGTATGTTGTTCGTATTACTTGAGCTTCTTTATAGAAGGTATAAATAGTATAGATGAACGGAAGGCAGAAAAGTAGGTAGGTATATAGGTTTGTCAATGACTTATATAATTAAAATCGTTAGTTACAATCTAACCAAATTAAAAAATTGTTTTTTTGAAAAGCAAATTCTGAAAATTAATTATAATAATCTATAGCTAACTCATTTATCATTATGATATGTGGCCATAAAAAAAGGCTGGAGGTAGGCATACCTTTCAATATAAGAATATTTTATACTTATAATAAAATTTATTAAAAATTTCTAAAAAAGAAACTTTTTTCAGGTAGGTCTGAAAAATATTTTCGAAACACATAATTCAGGATTGACAGGAATAGCACGGAATCAATCTATGTATGTGTCTAGTGCAAAACAGAAAGCTTTTATTGAAGTAACAGAACTTGGTACAGAAGCCGCGGCGTCTACTGGTAAGAATGATTGAGTACTAGATTATGATGTGAATGAGATTCGAATACAGAAGCAGATCCAGGACAGGTAAGATCCAGATCCAGGAAAGAAGTCACTTTTCAGTATTATTTATTTCTTTATTGTACATACAAATAGGAAGCAATAAAAAACAGACCAACAAAAAAAACAGCACTTACAAAAGGCGATCTTATAGCTAATCAGCGATTAATGCAGTGTAACTTATATACCAACTTTCACTCGATGATGGCCCGTTTATTATTTCTACTAGGTATAAAATAACTATGTATATTCTTTATTTTCAGGACTACAAGTAATAGGAATCTCCTTGGATGTTCATCGAGAAATCGTTAAATGTGATCACCCATTTTTGTTTTATGTGAAAGTGCATAAGCAACAACTATTTGCTGGAACTCTCAACAATCCGTGATATTGTTTAAAAAATTGATACAGTCTATGAAAGTAAATTGAATTTCTTTTTTATTCCTTATCCAATTTGGAGTAATTCCATAGAATTGGTATTAAATATTTGACTATATCTTTTTATGAACAAGCCATAATAAATTGAATTAAATAAACACTGGTAAATGCCGGTTTATCATTTTGTTGACCCTTTTTACAATAACATGTTCAATGATACGATTACGTGTGTAAAATAACACGTCCTACAGACAGATAAAGCTTAAAGTTATTAAACTAACTTTACATAAATGCGCATGTACATAACTTAGCTATAGAACAGAGTACTACAGCACGGATCATAAACAGCTTAAATAGAAAATTATTATAATAATACTACGCATTTATTCTCTACCTAATCACTGGTCGACGACGGTCTAATTAACGGTGAAAAGTGTCAAAATCTCGGATTCACGGACTTGTTACTTAACTAAGGGGTTGGGACATGCGCACTAAACTTTCCTTTGGGAAACTTTATTCATTCATCCCCTATTACCCAGTTGATAACCAACCGGGGCGCGACTCACACCTACCGAACGCTTAGCCGAAAACAAAAAACTTTTACGTATTCACTAACGAGAAATATTCTCCAGTGAAAATTTTTAAGACACATTAATAATTAATAGTGATGTTCTATTGTTATTATAAAGCAAATATTCAGTTATAAGTGTTTGAGTTATAGTGAATGAATAAATAAAATGTAGGCATACGAACGCAGTTATGGATAAAGATGGTGTCGTTAAAAATATTGGCGATTTATTAATAGTTTCGGGACAACATAAGTGTATAAATGGATGTGATTTTTTGGACTTGCCTCTTCATAATTCAAGCTCAATTGGCGTTAAGTGTAAAGGTGGAGGACGGAATAAAAAGTAAGTTTATTACACTTTTTAAACTCATTGTTATATTCTTAGGTAAATATTATAATTTACCACTTTGACTTGTAGGTATTTTAAAAAATAAATGAGTTATCCTTTCAGTTTAGACTTTATTCAAATTATAATTGAATTCTCAAAAAGACAATCACTCCTATGAAGTTAAAAATGAAATTTTGCAATTTAGAGCAGAATATTATACTAAACAGTGATCGCTTAACGTCCATTACGTAGATTGGTTTGCAGTTTAAATTTCTTGTTATATTGAGATAAGCTTATGCGGGGCCGTAAATAACTATAATTGTAACGACAATTTTAGATGGACATCAAACAGATGACAGTTTGGGTGAAACGAAAACGAAAGATGATAAAGCATTAGAATTTCTTATAACTCATCCCAAAAATGAAGCGAAAGATTACCTCCTGCCCCCAGTTTTTCCGAACGAAGAAACTGATGAAGAAGAAGAGGATGATGAAGAACATGCTTATTTAGATTACGATTATGAAATCAAAGAATCAAATTACAAAGATTCACCTGATTCTCAACAGACAGTAAAAAGCGCCGATGAAGAAGTTCTACCAATAGACGACAAAATACCGTTACACACTACCAAAGACAATTTGCCTATATTTTTACTTGAACCGGAAAATACTTATGTAGTGAAAAACAAACCGGCCACATTGAAATGCCGAGCTGCAAACGCTTTAGAAGTAAGTAAACAAGAATTTATGTTATTAATGGATCAAATATTTGTACTATAGACGAATAATGTCTTATTTATTTAAGCATCTGACTAAAAATCTCTTTAGAAAAATTACTTTAAATAGGAATTCAAGTGAATTACTTACCTACTAACTAAGTTACTTGCAACCTTTGTATGTATGTAAGTGAGACTTTTGAACTAAATATTGTTAAACCACATTTATAAACTTTCCACTTAGGTCTATTTCAAATGCAACGGCATTAAAACTCCAGCTCTGAATTTCGAGTTCGTAGACCCACAAACAGGGGTCCGGATAATAGAAGGAGAGTACAAGGTGAATAGAGAGCAAGTGGAAGAGTACTTTGGACGAGAAAAATACCAATGTTCATGTTATGCTTGGACCAGCCGAGGACAGATACGGAGTCAACCTGCTACTATTGAACTTGCTTGTAAGTAATATTATGTGCAACATCAAAATCCTACCAAACATATTATATTAAGCTCCAACAAAAATTTAGGACCGACACCCAAATATATAAAGATATTTATCAGTTCATCAACGATTTTAATCTATATTTTAATTTAAATGAATTCTTAGGACAATTATATTAGCTTCTTATGTCATCAAAACCATATCAGTAGTTACTATATAGGCAGTTTTTAATGACGCTTCAGACTCATAGCTCCATGAAGTCCTAGTTCCATTAGGTGGTACAAACACACACAAAATTGTTACGTGAAACAGGGCTTTTATATCCATTGTTCTTTGTAGATATCAAAAAGCAATTCTCAGCAGCGCCGCAGTCTCAACTCGTAAAGCAATATACGCCGGTGACGTTCCGTTGCGAACCACCACCCGCGGCGCCATTTGCTCAAGTGTACTGGCTGAAAAATGGCGCGCCAGTCGTCGTTGATGACAATGTTCAGATATCCAAGGAAGGGGACCTGCTCATTAAACAGGTTACCTTATTGGTAAGTTTAATTCGAATGGTGTGATCTACGTATTTCAGCACATTTATATGAGGCAACTCGTATGTTATCTTTCGATTGCTACGAGTATCTAACGTGACGAGTATATTCATAGTTTAATTAAAATAAAATTGGTATTTTTTTATAACTTATTTTAATTGCTTTACGATTAATATATCCGATAGAAAGGCATTTGCGAAGCATGAAGAACCATAGCACCTTACATTATTCAAAGCATTTACGTACATGGATTTATATTCTTTCCAACAAAACGAATTTCGTTTGAATCACTTATATTGAAATATCCTCTAGAGTCTAGACCTAAAGCAATTTGCAGGACATGGCAAACTACACCTGTGTCGCGGAAAATTTGGCTGGCAAGCGGATGTCTGAGCCGGCTCTTCTCACCGTTTTCGGTGAGTAGAAAATTCTGTATGTAATAAAATATTATTCCGTGGAATTATGTATTGTTAAGTTTTTGTTCGGATTTATTTTTCAGGCTGCGTTTTGAGCATACACTAGCTATATAGTTAGTTCTGGTTATGTTTTAGTATCTTCTTCATTCAACCATACTTGGTCTTTGTCAAGTCATTTGAAGTTTGAGATCATGAAGATGATCATTGTGTAAACTTTTTCTCACATTGGAATTTAGTCTAAGTATTATTTATATTGTTAATTTTCGTTTGTTTCTTTTTTATTATGTTTTGTGTGTAAATTTTGTTCAAGGTGTCGAATAAATGATTCTATCAATCTATCTATCTATCATTATCCGGCTTAGTATTATAAATTTCTGGATTATGTCTCTTGGATAAAAATTTCATTATTATCCATAGTTAATGGAGGTTGGACATCATGGTCCAGTTGGACAGACTGTTTCTGCTCCGGTCAAGTTCGGGAACACCGCGAAGGCAGGCCTGGGAGACGCAGGATAAGGACTTGTACTGCACCACGACCTTTGAACGGAGGACAACCTTGTATAGGACCCAGTGTTCAGAAGACTCAGGAATGCTTGGACTGTGACTTGGGTAAATAGCTTACAAAAAAAAAAGGAAAATCGCTCATGATTTCAATATAACTTTCACAGGAACGAATAGATAAATATGAGAATGGTATAACGCTGTGTCCATGATAGCTATTAAAACAAAAATACTGCAATGCAATTATTACAATAACCATCCAAAATTGTTTATCAAGTAAATTTTTTCAGATGTCTATGTGGATAGTATAGATGAACTAGCAGATGAATCATCAGACATACTTTTAGGTGGGTACCTAATTTTTTCATACAGCATCAATAAATAAAACACTCGTCTTCATTTAGCTCAATTCTTGTGCTGAAAGAAGAAGAACAAAAGTTTCAGCAATTATTGATACTTAACTGCGTATGTTAGTTCTTATAAGCAAATTTTTACAGGTCGCTGGTCTCAATGGTCGGAGTGGTCAAGATGCGACTCTGATTGTCTTCAGACTAGAAGACGTAGATGTGTTACGAGCACTGCTTGCTTGGGGAAAGATTACCAAGTGGCGCAATGTCCGTTGTGTGTCAGGACATCTAAGTCGGATATTATGCATGATGGTCAGTTGCTTAAACTGAAGGTTATTTGTTACTAATTTGCCATATAACAATTACCTTATGTCTACTTATTTTATTGGAAAGATCGCTTTTACTCCATGATGTTTTCAAGACTTAATTTTGAATTAAAAAGGTGCTATATCATAAGTAATGGATAACGGTTTCCATATTTTTTTAATATTTTCAGGTTCATCCTATTGGCCTCTATTAATAGCATTGTCAATAGCATTTTTGATATTTATTGTAGTTGTTGTTTTGGGTATAAAGTACATGAAGTTTAAATTGGCCGAAAATTCTCCATACGTTAAACCACCACCAGGTAGGCATCATATTTTCAACTTAACTATTTCTAGATTCTTATACTTTTCTCCGTAAGGCATTATATAACTTTTTGTACAGGCACAACTTACTTTGGAAATGTGATAAAAAGGACTTTAACAAACCAACCTGATTTGACGATTCACGAGGAATTCCAAACGATGGATTCGAGGCGAACAAACAGACAAGCAAGCTTACCCAATAACAATCGCCATGAGCATCTGTATGAAGTACCGCAACTAGCTAGCAGGTAAGAAACTGTATAATGTTGCTTTGTATTTTTATAGTAGTAAAGACTGTAATTTTGAAATTAATTATGTTGTTTTACCGCTATTTGACAACTCGGAATAAAATTTTTTTGTACTATTACATTGATTGTGTTCTTTCTTCATTTCTCAATCAGAATCACTTCAATCTTGAACACGATTTTCTGACTGCCATTTCTTTTGGATTATTATTTCAATTCTCTTATTACAAAGCTAATCATGTTCAACTTAAAATTATAGGAATATAGATATTAGTTAATAAAAAATGTTAACACATTCGGACGTATGTTAATTGATCTTGTTTCCTATAGCTGTTGGTACTCACAATTTTTTTACAATTGAATCAGATTTTAATCCAAATAATTGTTCAATGATATCTGAACAACCGACTAGGGTGAAATCAATTATAAGGCTGTACTTTTTTCAGCTACATCGCTCCAATAGATCACGAGGTAAGAACAGAGCGCACAGAACGGAATTACGCTTGCAAGGATAACGTGGAGTCAGATCGGTCTGACTCCAGCTGTTTTTTGACCTGTGAGTCTATCACGACGTTTAATATACTAAGGCAGCGTAAAGTCATTGAAACAAAATAAAAATAGATCTTAATGTAAACAAAAATAGAAAGATTATTAAGAGTGATACAGCTACCACTGTAAAACCAAAATATTTTTAAATTATATTGCCAATATTGGTGCAGCCTGTTGTAATATTAATATCAAAAGTAAAGACAGCAAGAGAGGTAGCACATAATAGAGACAAAATTTAATTTGCCCTTATGCCAAGTTGTATAATTCACTTAGTGGTCATGCTTAATTAACTCAAATAATATAACTCCCCAAAAACTTATATTTTTTTATTGTTATTGTTCCATTGACCTGCCTTAAAGTGCTTAGTACAATCCTTTAATTTTGAGATACTAAATCCAATGTTGATAATAGCCTTCTTCCAGCGGGGTCGTCATATGGCAACGAAAGTGTAGAGATGTCGCCATCGCTGAAAAACAATGCTTCGGTCGATTCGAAATTTCTAAATTCTCAATATTTGGACACGGCTACTTCAAAAATAGTAGGTGGGGAAGGCGCTTGGCTACATTTGGAAAAATGCGGGGTTAGACTATACGTTCCTGACGGAGTTATTGATAAAGGCGAGGAGTTATTTTCAATTGAAGTCACAGATGAGGAATGGAATCGGCCGTTACTGCAAGAAGGTAAGGATTTCTATGTATCAAAAAAACCTCAAAATATTTCCACACATGCACTTAGAGATATACATAGAGATATGTCGCGAAAATACGCAAACGAAAGAGCATACACACAATCGACATTAAGCATATGGACTCGGAATTTATAAAGACTTGAAAGTAATTAGTAGTAGTTGCTCTTAGAATTAATCCTTTTACTGGCATGTTACTCTGTTCAAGCGTGATGACTACCATTCAATCCCCTTTAATTACGTCTCTAAACTTCAATAAAGAGATCGCCAACAAAATAGGAAGTATTTATTCTTGCTCCAATTATACCCTTCTCTTTCGGAGAAAACTTTAGAAGACTTATTTGAACTTGTTACAGAAATTAAACTTGCCTATCAGTAATTTGTCGACACAGTTTTGAAAATTACGCAAGTATCCAAATAGTGTTAGTTACCACTGATAGATGGGTTTCTATGTTCTATTTATATAACATAGAAACTTCGTTTTCAGTTGACAAACTAATTTTAACAACCATTTTAATTTAAGGGCATGTTGTCGCAAGTAGGTACGCCAGCTGTGGTCTTTACACGAAAAATGTTTAAGACAAAGAAATTGGAATAGCGGTCAGTATTTTTGTTTCAGGTGAAACCCAACTAAGCCCGGTCATCAGATGTGGTCCGAAAAACTTTCATTTCCGCAAAGGAGTGGTCCTTTGCTTCCCGCATTGTACATCTTTGAAAAACAGCAGCTGGCTTCTATCGATTCATCAGAAGCCCGAAGAGATTAACTCGAGAGAATGGAGGAAAGTTTTGACTCTAGGCCAGGAAACGCCTGGCACGCCGATATTTGCGCAAGTCGACCCGGCCAAAGTTTACCTCGTGTGTGAATTCTTGAGCGACTTTGTTTTAATCGGCAGAAGTTTTAATAGCCTCGACGCTAAAACGTTGAAGCTCGCGTTGTTTCTCACTAAAAGATTGGACGATGGCCACTACTGTATGAACGTTCACGTATTTAATGATACACCGTATTCTTTCTACGATTGCTTGGAGAGTGAGAGACGGTCTGGTGGTTTCTTGCTTTGCGATCCAAAAACAATTTGCTTTAAAGAGAG
>DWQK01004068.1:0-10827 GCA_018231225.1 Noctuana stator
TTTGGGATTTACCTCTGAAGTACCTATGTTAAAACTGAATTGAAAATTTAACGTGGTTATTGATTGTTAGTAAATTAGGCAAAATTTTCACTGCCATTCTATTTAAGATTAAGAATGAATGAAACATAAGAGGGGAGTTTTAAAAAATGTAGCACTTCTTCTTTACTATAAAAATGTCAACAGAGCATTAGTACCTACCTATTGAATGGATTATAATAAAAAAAGGTTGAGTATCTTAATCTTAAAAGAGCTATCTAAATAATAATGCACAGAGTAAGCACTAAATCTGTTTAAACAAAATTAAATATTCAAAGATATAGGATTTTTTTTATTAATGAGTACCTACTGGAAACAGAAGACTACACGAAATATTAGTACCTAGGTATCTATTTGTTTTCTAAACAATATTTTTACTGTTCCGTAAGACAAGCTGAGAGATATAATGACAAAATTGCTGTTTAAATTAATATTTGTTTCATTACAAATATGACAGGAATTGTTATCGGCATATACAAAAACTTAATTACACGTAAAAAATATTGCCTCTACCTCAGCTTTTCTTTTTGATGAGATAATAAAGAACCAGGGCACATGCATTATAAATTACGCTTATAATTTAATGAGTAAAAAATCTATTACATATTAAGTAGAAAATATACTTACTCACTGAAAAAATGTTTTTCTAGTTACAAACATTAGTTGTTTTGTAGTGTTATACATACATAGGAATTTAAACATTGGAATTTAAAACAAAATGAAACTGTTTAATATCGTACCTTTTTTAAATATGCTAAGTGGCAGGTCCCACGCGTTTTACCTTTTTGTAAGCTACCTATATGGGCAGGTGACCGTTTCAATATTTCTTTATGCTTTATCTTGTATGAATACTTAAAAGATATATTATGTAAATAAATAACTATTTCAATTTCACGTAAAAAATACCTAGTGCAATTTTAACGATGACTAGATAGAATGATTCGAAAACACGTAATTATACCATCCCTATATATTAATATACGATATTATTATTTTTTTTAAATGTCGATCAATATTAATATTATTTTTTTATCTTAAGTTTCCGAAGTAAAATTGTATATTCTGTCTTGTAAAACAAAATGCCTAAATTACCTATTTATACAGAAAATCTACCTACATTAAAAAGCTTTTAGGGACATTGTCCGCTTACGACTCTTCTTCCGAAGAATCTTCAGTTTTTTGAGAATATTAATTTAAAAGAGGTTTATCATACTGAATTACAATCGTAACATTAAATTTTTACATGTTACCGTTTAAACAATGAGTTATAAATAATTGCACTTATCAGGTAAATTTAATAGTCATTTAAAAATTTTTATACTTACATAATGCATTATAAGGCACCAGTTTAAAAAAACTTGTAATGGAACGAAGTTACAATTCATTTATTCTTAAGCACTTGTTTACAATTTAGTAGGTAAATGTAAAACAAAAAATTACAATATTTTTATTGTTAAGTTATTTTTTCGACCCTGTGGAATAATATAATAGCTATATGTATACCTTCTAAAAAATTTTATTCCGAGAGGGGTCTTTTTAGATGATTGTTTATGTTATACTTATAAATTTAATATTTATACGCTTATGGAATTAACTATAGTGAGTAGATAATTCATATTATTGTTAATGGTGATAAAAATAAATAATATTAGATAATAATGTAGTAGTTTTATTTACATATGAAGCATTTACAGCTCACCCCTTCTTTTTTAGTCTAAAAAGATGAAAGAGTATCACATGGCAATCTTGTTAGTTTGTTTCTACCTTAATCATGTTTCAATAAAAAAAGTTATAGATACCTACATACAGTCTTGTGATTTAACTTCTACATTAAAATTATCAGTATATATAAATGTATTTTGTTATTAAAGTAGATTCATAAAAAAATAAAGTCAAAACAAACCATGAAAAACCGATAGTGTACCGATATAGATAGAAGGTTAGTGATACCGATTAAAAAAACAAGTTAAATCACTTATAATTTAATAATAACGATAATAACATGTATTTGATAATCTGTTTAGTCTTGTCAGTTGTCTATGCGTACATCAATAATTGACATAATACATAATTGTCATTGCCATCAGTCAAAATAGTCAAATGTCACTATTGTCAGGTGTCAGTACTGTCAGTTGCAGTCCGTCGGTTTCGGTTGTTCTGTGGTCTGTGGTCGGTCCGTCCTTCCTACTTATTAAATTTAATGAATAAAATTGATTGTGATTTAATTTAAATAAAACCCGATGTTTACTGTTATACTTATGAAATGAAACCGCGACCCTGTGGTTGTAAAGGATGTAGAACTTGCCTGATATGTGAATCGCAATATGGTGCTGAAAATATAAAGTTATCGCTGAATTTGGATAAAGAAAAAGGTTATGTGTATTGCCCATTCTGCAATAAGGCATGGAAAGGATGGGATATCGACTCTTACAAACAGCATCCTTTTCACGAAGGGGAATCTGTGGAATTGCCGGGAGTATTTATAAAAGTAGATTTTTTAACGGAGGACGAGGAAACGGAATTTATGAAGCACATCGATGAAATGCCATGGGACACGTCTCAAAGTGGCCGCAGAAAGCAAAATTTCGGGCCGAAGACGAATTTCAAGAAGAAGAAAATAGTTGCCGGTAACTTCGAGGGCTTCCCGAGGTTTTCTCAGTTTCTTCAAGACAGGTTTGAGTCAGTGGACTTGCTGAGAAATTATGAAGTGATAGAGCAATGTTCTCTAGAGTATGACCCTAGTAAAGGCGCGTCAATCGACCCTCACATAGACGACTGCTGGATATGGGGCGAAAGGGTCGTTACAGTAAACTGCACTGTGCACTCAGCACTAACTATGACGCCTTACAGAGGAGGTATAAATAAGTATAATTTACAATCTGCTACTGAGTACCCACCAGTAGTAACTGCCAATGGGACTGTTGACTTTAACATTAAAGGCACTACAGTGTTAGAAGCAAGTAAACCACAAATGGATAAGGATGTGATCATCAGGATACCCCTCTTAAGGTATTGACCATAACACTTAAAGTAGAATTGCTTAACATTGTGATCATAAGCATATGCGTAGGCAATATGCATGCACTCCTAACATGTAGAATTTTAGTATTGCTATTTAATCATTCTGCACCAGTCTACCACTCTTGCCCATCAAATTTAAATTTCCATGGATCTTGTCAGACTTAAACTTTAATCAGTCCATTCACTGTATTTCAGGAGATCTTTAACCGTGCTGTATGGAGAAGCGAGGTATCACTGGGAGCATTGCATTTTGCGTGAAGACATTCCGTCCCGAAGAGTTTGCATAGCATACAGGGAGTTCACACCACCTTACTTGGATGGAGGAAAGCATGAAGAAATTGGCCAAAAGATAAGAACAATAGGTAAAAAATTCTGGGACCATTCTACCTAATGCCTGTAACATAAATGGTAAAAGCATTGAAGTGAGTTCTTACAGTACTCAGAAACTCTACAATAGTATAAAATTTGGTTGAGTATTTTAATGTTCAGAAGAACAATTAGTTTCTTATACTATATATTTTGAAGACCAAAATTATCCATGAATATATATTAACATTTTTACATGTTACTTCAGACATGAAGTCGCTTCCGCTGTCTGTTTGTTTAGATCCTTTAAAGTGTTCAACGGATATTAATGCAGTTTTTAGCAATAGATACAGTGATTCAATAGGAAGGTTTATATGTAAAATTTAATTATTATAAAGCAGAATGAAGCCTGCTGGGTCTGCTAATATACTGAAAACTTACAACAATGACATACAAGGGACTGCTTAACAACTACAAAAGTAAATTGGAACAGAATAGTAAAAGGTACTGATGAAAGAAAAATGAATCTAACAGAGATGAGAATGTTGAGATGGATGTGTGGTGTGACAAGAATGGATAAAGTACAGAATGAGCATATAAAAGGGAGTATGAAAGTGGCACGAGTGTCAGATAGCATGTAAGGAAATTGTTTAGGATGGTATGTGCATGTGATGTGGAGGGAAGAAAATTATGTTACGAGAAGAATGTTCGAGCTGAATGTGGGATATAAGGGAAGAGGAAGACCGAAAATGAGATGGATGGAGTGTGTGAGACAGGTGTGACTGTGGACCTGGTGTATGATAGAGATGAATGGAAGAAGAAAACATGCTGCGTCGACCCCAAATAATGGGGAAAAGGACATGTGAATGACTTATCTTTAAACAATAGTCACGAAATTGCTTAATAATTTATTACTAATTTCCTTTTTTAGCGGATTGACAGATGAATAAGTTTAAGCTTATAAAGTTCTGTTTTTTTTTTATCATGTTTCGCTACTGATTGCTAACAAATCTAACAATATTATAATTATCTATAATAATTGTTTCAAGTTCATATTTTATTAGCCTAACTGCACTGTTTATTGTATATTGAGACTAAATGGATAGATAATAAAGTAAATTAGAAAAATATAAGTATATGTATTGCATTATTCACAGCACATCGTTAACAATAAGGGCGAGACCAAACGCCCGTAGTTGATATAATAGTCAGTGTAAGATTCGATTCTGTGTGGCCAAAAACTCGCAAGACTGTTGGGGTAAACAGACGGATTTTATATAACTATTGCATAAAAAAAACCTAATTCAATGATTTAATCATGGCATCCTCAGGACTGGACCAAATTGTAATGGGACCACACGGAAACCACCAGCTTTCAAATAAAAAAATAATCTTAAAAATCCGTTACTCTCATACCCCGGTTACCAGTGTGGATTATACACGAGTTGTGATTTTTCAGTAACTAATTTACGGATTACGTCACAACTGACAAAATTACGCTCGTTTGATCACACCCTTCTATTTAATGCCACCTAGCTTTAGTAAATATTCTCTTGTTGACCACATACGATTTATTAGTGATCGACCGAAAGTTGGCCAATGTCGGCCATAAAATCGAGTTTCGGCTTCGGTCAAATAATGGCCGAAACTTCGACCGAAAGTTTCGGTTTCGGTTACAGCCAGTTTCGGCCATAAAATCTAGTTTCGGCTTTAGTTAGGTCAAAAAATGGCCGAAACTCTTCTGTGAAACCTACACTAGATTCAGTATAAATAGAAATTTGTGACATGTTCAGATAAATTTCGGTTCGATTTCGGCCGAAACGGAAAGCCAGGCCGAAATATCGGTTTCCGTTTCAACCGAAATTAAAAGCATGGCCGAAATATCTATTTCGGTTTCAATTTCGACCCAATTTCGGTCGGTCACTAACGATTTATTAACCAGTACACTTTTCCATGGACGTTAAAACTTGCATCAAAACAACAATATCACTCGAAATCCGTTACCAACTCAACTAATCCTGCCCATAACAGTACTTATGATGACCGCTGCACACATAACGATACCGAGGCCGGTCAACAGCTGATTGGGTTCGACTAAGCCTTTAATATGTTTCTCTCTGTCCCTAATATCGGCTTCGTCCAACTCCTGGTGAACTACGGACAGTGCTTTGGTGATCTCCGCGTCTGATTTAGCACTGGATTGTGACGCAGTGACTATTAAACGTTTTAAATCGCGTATTTGTATTTCCATCGTGTGCTCCTGGTGGTTCATGTGTTCTGGAAAAGGCATTTTTATGGAATAATGAATAATAATAATTATTAATTGAATAATGAATTATTTTTAATTTAATAATGAAATATTAATTAAATAATGAAATTCTTAATTTAATAATGAAATAATTAATTCAATAATGAAATTAGTAAGTGTTAAGAAAACATTTTTATTAATATCATCGCTCGCATCATTCGCTTTATAGTGCATTCTCAATTATTATTAACCTTCTCTTCTTATATATATATATAAAAATAAATTGCTGTTCGTTAGTAACGTTAAAACTCGGGAACGGCTGGACCAATTTGGTTAATTTTGGTTTTGATTTATTTTTAGAAGTCCAGCGAATGTTTAAAAGGTGAGTAAATACCGACCTATGATAAAAATATTAGAAATATAGTAAAAGCAAAAGTTTCGTTTTTCATTAGAAAGTATTCCTATCTGTCAAATATTTGATGTTCGTCCAGTCGTTCAGAAATCAATTAAATTGTAAAGTCGTCCAGAAATCAAATTAAATTCAAAAGTGTTTTTTTTTATTTCTTTAGTTTCGAATTTTGTTTTTTTTTTTATTTATTGTTTCTGTGGCGGTACGAAGATTGCCGGGTCAGCTAGTTTATTAATTATTTGCAATTAATAAATGAAGCATTAAAATTATTTGATATGATTGCATGTTTCTTTTAATAAGCAAAATTAAAATAACAATATATAAATAAATTGCTTATAGTACAAACCTTTAATAGCAACTGTGAGGGTTAGCAGAAAAAGAAGAAAAAGTTAAACATAGATTAAATTTGCCACAAAAAAAAATGATTTTCGTATGAATGATTCCACATCATTTTTTAATTCATTAAATATTGAAATTAAAAAAATTAATGACCTTCATACCTATTAGAGATGACTGTTTACTGATCAAATGTTCGATATTTTCCTGCATAGTTTTTAGATTTTGCGCTAATTGCTCCTGTAACAAAGGACAATTTTAAACTGAAATAATAATCATTTATGTTGGCAGCACTGCCCACCACAGTTTCCCTTTGTGGGTTGGCTGCAATAACTTTAATGCTTCGGTTAAATAAGTACATTAGGAAATTATTATGAGTCGGAGTGTAGATTTAATTTTAGCTGTGGGTAGTTTATACAGCGCTTCAGCCGATTTGAATCTCACTTGGAATGCTTCAGCCAATTTGAATTATAGAATAAATTATATCACGAATTTGAACAATGCGGGAATGTAGAAATGTTTGTGCCATCTACGCCGATACTAACCTGATAAGCAAACTCAGTTTTCATAGCATCAGCTATATCCGCGCGACTGGCACTGCCTCCGCCAGCAACAGTGTACAGCACGCTCGCACTTCGCGCCATCTGCTGTTCCATCATGTCCCTGAACTCCGCCATTTTGAGACGGTTATTGATTGTCGATCCCGCTATACCTAACACCGTGCCTGGGGATTTAGAAGGATAAATAAGCAACGCTTCACATGCACAGCCCCACACTAGTATTCCCTGTAGTGTGTGCCATGTATACCACAGACCGAGAACAGAATGTTTTTTGCCACACCGGAAATAAAACCAGAACTCTTCCAAATTTCTGACCAGCATGGTAAACACTACACCATACGATTGTAACTTATTTATGTTAAAAAAATATAATATATACTCGCCTGCAATTGACGCCACGATGTACCAATACTTGTTTCTTTCAGCATGAGCTCTTTCCCGCTCGTGGCCCAACTTGACAGCTGCAGACATTGTTGCAAAAAGTTCTCTCTCTTCCCTCTCTGCCTCCGCGAAAAGGGTACGGAGTGCCCTTTCCTGGATTATTAACTGTTGGGAACGATAAATGTTATAGCCTGTAACCTTTCTCATGAATGTAGCTATCATACAAAAAAAGATGACGACCCCCTGACTTCAAACTTGCTCTACAATTTAAATTTCTGTTCTCGGTCTGGGGTGTTTGTGTAATTGTGTTTTTGTGTGTCCAGCACCCACGACAGGGAGTTCTAGTGTGGTGGCTATGGGTGTGAAGCGTTTCTCTTTAAACCTGCTTATTCCATAGTGAAACTTCTTCCAACAGACTAAGACTAGGACTGGAAAACTCAAACAAGACTCAAAGAAGTTGTCCTACCAACCTTATGCTCCTCGGTACAAAGCTGCAAGTATTTCTCATCCCCTTTCATAGTGTTCTGCATCTCCGCGTGCAGTTCCTTCAGCCGCGCTTCGATGGACGCCACCTCCCGACCCATTTCGCGTCTACGGTCTTGAGCGTGGATAAAGCGGTCCTGCGCTTCGATGACTGTGTTCTGTATAGCCATGATTTCCTCAACTCCCGTAAACTTCTCATATCGAGACACTAATTCCTTGACTTTATGCGTGATATTTTCATGTTTGAATTTCTCCGCGAACTCTGTAACTTTACTCCCCGGAGAGTATTTCGTTATTAACTGGTCAACTTTTTCACGGCTCCCAACACTTAATTGCGTTAAATGTATCTTGTCCTTTAGCCGCTGTGCCACCTGCCGCAGACGGTCGGCCATTATCGCATTTTAAATTTGTATTTTTGTACGTAATAACTACTCTAATTGCATTTTGTCGGATTATGAATTATGATATCATCTCGCGGACTATGAATGGTAATGAAATGAATTGAAAAATGAATGACAATTGACACTGACAGTGACGGATGGCGGCCAAGTGAGTTAAGTGACAGACAATCAATCAAGATATCAACTGAGTTTTTTTTATTTTTAATTTTTATTATAGGCAATCTTTTTACCGTCTTGGATGTGATTCTTTTAGCCTATAAAATAGTAATATGACATTGAGAGACTTCAATGTCAATGTCATTAACTTTTTGTGGCAACATACGGCCAACACATCATGCCAATGACAAAAATGGGAGTGGAAACGTTTTAAAGAAGATATACTTTATTTTAGGGAGAATCCACCAGAGTCTACCGACGCGGGCCTAATATTTGTAACAAATATTTTACTAACGGCCTATTATCACGAAGAATACGAATAGCAAGAACACGATCATTACCTTAGTTAGTTATTAGTTTAAAACGTAAGTACGTTGTAAGCAGATATACAGGAAATGGAGACCTATCTACGCAACCCGAATTAAAACAAAGGAACTTATCAGGAATATTAATCACAATAATAACAATGTCACTATCGGTAATTAATGTATTACATAGACGAAATATTAATGCCAGGAGCGTTCGACCTCGCGTCAACAGTTACGTGATAGAACCAAACCAAATCAAAGTCAGGTAGTCCAAGGACGAAGGACGAATCTAAGTTATAGTACGGGTAATCTACCTTACCTAACAGGGGCCTTATTCGCTATGAGACAATAAGATTCCTTATCAATAATGAATGATGTCATAACGCGCTTAAAATATAAACGTGGGTTCGAAACGCGCCACGCCACCAAAAGTAATTACCTATATTAGTAGCTGTGCCCCCTGGTTTCACCCGCGTTAAAAATTGCGACGTAACGCTTGATAGCCTGTAGCCTTTCTCGATAAATGGACTATCTTACACCAAAAATAATTTTTCAAATCGGTCCAGTAGTTGCTGAGTTTAATGGAATTATGAGTGGAATGTGCGTTATTGTGCGTGGAATTGAAAAATCTTTATGCTCGTGGTGTTACGTGTTTTTAAGTGAATAAGGCCCCAAGTCTACGCAAACTATACACAAGTTGTAATTGACATGATAAATACAAAACACATTTTTAGATGTAAAGAATATGTGATGCGAAATAGATAAGATAAAAAATAGGTAAGTATCTAGTAGGTACTACCTACATATATACCATTATTTAAAATTCAAATACGGCCCAGCCCTGACAGCCTTTTTTATATCCCACTGCTGGGCACGGGTCTCAGCACAATCGGGGAAGGCATCCAACTCGCAGCTCCAATGCGCATTTTTTTTAATACGAGTCAAACTGTGTATGATGTTGTCAAACCACCCCAAGGACTACATACCAGGTTTAATGACTGTTTTCTGTCGATGGCAACCGGGCCCGACGGGAAGCACACATGCAATGTGCTACTAGCGGGCACCCATCCGAGTATCGACCGCGCCCGAGGTAAATCGCCAACATTAACAGCGGGCTAAGCGCGCTTACAGTAAGTATGTATGTATATTTACAATATTACGAGTAGCTATCCTTTTGCTTATTGCGTGTAGTATCAGTTCTCTTCATCTTTTGCCCGCATGAAATTATGAAATTGTAACATTGTCTTCCTATTAACATGATAGTAAATGGTTATCGATTCCGTGATAATGTAGCTCTCTCGCCTTTGACATGAACTACGAACTACATGATACATGATAATAAGTAGAACGCTTCCTGGGTTTGTGGGTTGTCTGTATTTCGAAAATTAAAAAAAAATAATGACACAGACAAAGTTTTTTTATACTTACTGTAGATAAGATAGGTAGGTACTTAGGTAGTCGTTTATTGAACTTTTTATTCTTCGGAGTACATACAGGTGAAGCGAATGTAAGCGTTGTAATTAAATAACATAAAAACCGGCCGAGTGCGAGTCGTACTCGCGCACGAAGGGGAAAGAAAATTGTGTCTTTTGTATGGGAGCATTAAATATTCATTTTATTTTGTTTTTTAGTATTTGCTATTATAGCGGCAACTGAAATACATCATTTGTGAAAATTTCAACAGACTATCACGGTTCATGAGATACAGCTGGTTAGCTTACGGAACCCTAAAAAGAAGTTTAGTTCTCCGGTACTTTAATTGTTCATAAATTTCTGGTCTAGCCAAATATGGCTCGCAAAACGAATTTGGCATTCAAAATTAGGTTAACGCCTCGTTGGCACAGTTGTGAATAGAGGCGTCAAAATGTTGAATAAACTCGTTGGAAAAAAATGCCGTGATGTTTTTCTGGTTTGGAATATCCTTTCTTATCAGATGCCTACGTCATACAAAAAACAAACCTAGTCTATCAAGCATTACGTTAATTCTTAACGCGGGTGAAACCGCGTGGCATAGATATTATAATATAAATATACACTACGTGTGACGGTTCTAATCGTGAAATTATGAGTGGAATATACGTCATTGGTCGTGGAATTGAAAAAAACATTTACGCGCCGCGTGTGCGCGTTTTTAATCTCATAGTGAATAAGGCGCTTTATCGTAAGAGGTAGTTTGAACTTC
>DWQK01004069.1:0-10824 GCA_018231225.1 Noctuana stator
CACCCGCGTTAAGAATAGTAGCGTAATGCTTGATAGCCTATAATCTTCCTCATGAATGTAGCTATCATATACAAAAATAATTTTTCAAATCGGCCCAGTAGTTTCGGAGCTTATCAATACAAATAAACAAACAATCAAATCTTTCCTCTTTATAATATTAGTATAGATGAATCGATAAAAAATTTCTCAATTGACTCATGAAATTATGACGTCATAATGTGAATTAGTCATTAAAGCCTAATAAAAGTCTCATTTGACTTTCTTGTCAAATAGCCCGTTGTTAGAGAGGCAATTGGGTCAAAACACAGGCAAATTAAATGAAATCATAAGTAATTCTAAATTTTGTATTTGCTCTGTTGTCAGAAAGCACAAACATAACTAACCAAGCATAATATTTTCCGATTAGTTTTGTGGGAAGTATGTTCCTGCTAACCTTATTGAGGTTTTTATTAGCTATCAATAACATTATATTAAAATGTTCTACATATTTCAGCAAAAATGCCTTTTTAATTCCCAAGCGGAATACGATAGGCTTCCAAACCCTTTTTCCTAATAAGTTTGCCTCTACAACCCTCCATTGGTTTGCTGCCAAAAACTTAGTCTAGAATAATCTAGATACGGTATCTACTAAAGTTATGTACCACAGAGAAACTATTTCCAAATTACTTAACTTTTCCCAACCAGAATCAATTTCGAAAGAGCATCCATTGACTTTTTTCAAATCCGAACTATGGCTTCCTGTTTTTAAACCATTTGTTCAAACATGTCCTTCAAGCTGGGTTTGTTTAGTCTTTGTACCGAAGTGGTGTGTATTACTAAATTAGCTACCGTACATAATGTTAGTGTTACTTGTTCACCGTCGACTATACCAGTAACTTCCTGAAAGGAATTTACTTAATTATATAACGTCTGGTGGATTTTTCTTTTGTTTTTATGCATTTCCATTAGATTTAGGTACTATTTTCAGCGTCTTTTACAATAGCCTTGAAGCATGTCATTATTTAGGAAAACGAAATATTTTGTTAATCCTTTTTTTTTAAATCCATGTAGATACTTTTATTATCATAATTCAGCTTCGTTCAAACGCTTACATGTCTCCTATGCTGTAACTGATCAAGTTACTCTAATTCAGCAGTTATACTATTCAAAAGCCTGTTCATTTCATTAGACATGGGTTTTATGTAACTGTCTACAGAAGTTCTTGGACGTTCATTTATAGTAGTTACTAGTTTATCGTACAACTTTTGCCAGTAAAACCATTGCCTAAGAAATGTGAGTCTTATTGCTCTTATTAAAGTTATTAATAAGATGAATGGCGCATAGCTTCTGTTGTGGGCTGAAGTAATGAATGTGACTTTGAAACCGCAACGATGTGGGAACGTGTTTACAAAGTGTGCTCCATTGCAAGGTAATGTTATATCTAAACATCTAAGATATGCCATATAGTCAGGGCTCATTTGTTGTATATCAGTTTTATCTTTAGGGATATCTACGGTAGTACAAATAGCGAATGGTAATTGTAAACTACTGAAGATTTTTGTATTTTTATATAAAATTTTGGTTGACAATACACAAATTGTTAAAAGCATCTCTGATATCGCTATTTAAGATCCATTCGTAAAAGTGCTTATCAGGCATACTGTGCAACCGCAAAATTGAATACATTACACATCGAGGCTCATATCCAGCACGTGTCGTGGTTTTTGTGTTTAAATTTGTGACCTTTTCGTAGTAAAATATACTGAAAAATTATATAAATATTTTTAATTCGGTAAGGCAGCAATGCAGTGGTTTATTTATATAGTCCTCGTGAGTAGCAACGCCTTCACGTATGACTATTTAACATGAGGGAGGCTTGCATTCTCGTTTGCTACTCATGAACGATAAAAAAATGCAATTCTTTAAGGAAGGTCCATTATTGTTTTAATTCACTTTTCTCTCATTACGTTACGTTACAAAGGTTTACGCAAGAAAAATATCTGACAATTCGACCCAAACCGTCGTTATCTCTTACCCTTTTCACGGAATTAAAGATGGCATTTAGTTTTGTAAACTCTCTTATTATTGTACTCGTGATTGTGTCAGCTTCTTAAACAGTACCTACTTTTACTTCGATGTTCGTATTTCAACAAGTTTGTCCAATACGGTACCCACATGAGTTGAGGCATTTATTTATTATGTGTTATGGAATTTAATACATCTAACTCCGAACTCATTTGTGTTTGCGTAAGTCATATTTCTTTATCCGGGAATACATAACCGGGGTTTTCGCTTATATTTTTCCCTGCAAACTTAACAAATTAAGCGTTCAATAGAAAAGCTTTTTTAAATTACTCAAATTAAGTTCTAAAGTTTCTAAGATTAAAGATTAAAGTTCATAAGTTTTAGTAACAGTTTTAATAAAGCAAGTAAAATAGAAATAATCGTAAATGAATAATTACCGTGACTGAAAATTTAATTGATGTCATTTTTCCAACAATTTGAAGAACCAAAACAGCATGGTTTATATCTTTTGTCTGTAAAAGTTCTATCTTATGATTACCATCAATTGAAACTACAAAACTCTAGAACAAAGAAACGCAGTAATGCTTCATCTGGAGTTGTAAGCAGGAAATCCTAATTCGATAATTGTTGGACTTCAAATCCCCCACTTAGTGCACCTACTAATTTTCTTCTTTGAGGGCAATTTTCGTTGCTCAAAATGGTCCTCGTTAATATGGTGAATGAACTGGTGAATTCGTGAGACCTTTACAATTGGTCTCTTACAATTAGCAAATTGTTGGTAACTCTACTAGGTATATTAAAAAGAACTTGAAAGAACTCGTTAGCTGAACAAGTTAAGCAATGAACATTACAATCAGACAGAAAGTATCTAATAATTAGTTACAAGATTTTAAGTGTAATATTTATAATTACTACTTGTAATATAAAAATAAAATAAAGCGTTGTATCGTTTTGCTGAAGGGGTTTCAATTTGTCATGTTCCCGAAGATGAAAACAAAGATTCATAACAAACGCTAAAATAGTTTGCTATCAGAATTATTACATCAGGAAAGAACATTAAGTCATTATCTCATAACAGCTGAGTTGTACATTCGCGCACGATTGTCAGCAATTGGTTCGGACGATTAGCCACTTGAAATACTAGCACAAGTGTTTTTACTGCCGATCAATGTGAGTACTGCAAACACTTGTGGAAAATTCGCTCAAAACTACAACGCACTCAAAATGACGCCTCAAGACACTTTGATAGTTTTATGACTGTAGTATTTTACTATAGCATATGGCTTTATTACTAAAAGTGGCAATTGCTTTAAAAGCAAGAACTTTCTTAGCTAGAATAGTAGCAGCTTGAAACTACAGTGATCATAATAGCATAGTACCTACTTTGTTGATAGAATGGTAAAATTGTCGATAAATTTGGATGCATTAAATAATTACAATGACGAATCTGATAATAGACACAATGCAGCATGCATTGAATGAAGTTCAACGTTAGAATACTCACGACACATTCAGGAATTGACATTAAGCTCAATACCATATAAAAATTTCATAAGCAGTTGCCGCATCATTTTCCGTCTAGTTGAATTCCTCCAATCAATAAACCTGTTAAATCGTCTATTAGGCAAGAATTCGTGGATACATCGATAAGATTGATAGGTTGAATTGCATCGACCTTTAGAGCACCGTTTAGTATGGTGCACAAATTTTATTAAAACGTTACCCCAGAGCTGGGCCAGTCACGACTTAGTTATGTCAAACGCTCGACCTACACGCAAATGTAACACTCAATAACGATATTAATTTCAGATTCAATGCAGACAATAGTTTAGAGAACAAAATTTTAAGCAACTTGTTTTGGTGATAAATCTAAAGTGTTGGAAAAATTTTACCTCGTAAAATTTTCTGAAATGCGTTAATATGTTAAACGATCGCAGAAAATGGTCATAAAAGTTGTATTTAGAACAATTGTATTTATTAGGTAGGTACTCTGGTTTATCTTACAAACGATTAGTGCAGTTGAAGCAAGCAAGATCAATTTGAAGGATATATCAAGCAAGCGCCATTGTGGGCAAAGTCTAAATTATATGCTTTCTCCGTCAGGTCACAACTAATATTGGGGTATGATATCAGCTTAAAATGACTATAGACAGAGCCGGACGACCGCCTGCGCCTCGGCGTACCTCCACATATAGAAGCTATGATGAACTTGGCATCATAGATCGTGGAAAACCTTTGAGGTACCGGCATGACGGAATCGAAGATTTATCTGGTCTGGAACAGCAAAGAATCCATAGAACTTACGAACCCCAAGACATGGACGATATAACCGTGATAAGCTCCGAGGAAATTCCGAAGCCTAAAAGAAAGACAATCGACCACTTAGCAAGTGGATTTCGAAGAACATTTTCAGTACGAAGCAGGCGAGAAGAGCCTGAAGGCATTCCAATGGAGACGTTTAACAACAATTGTGAGGAAAATTTCGCCACTGTTAGAGGAGCACCGTTTGGCAGACGTAGGTCTTTGTCCAGAGACAGGGGATCCTCTTTGCTGGGTCGGAGTTCATCTGAGGGCGATGTACGAATGTCTCTACCACGAGCTCCACCCGCGAACCCCACACCTCGGCTGCATCGCTGCCTCCGTGCCCTCGGTGGGAGCTGGAAGAACCTCCTACTATGTGAGTCTCCGTGGCCTGTCGTTTTAACAGCTTCTTTTTATTTAACTCCTGCGTAGGCGGCGATCTCTTAACTTATAGGGCAACGCCATTATTAACACGTTCAATTAACCGTGTCTAAAAACTTAACGAATGCGTAAACATAACTCTTAACCTTTAGAAATCCGGTTACAGTACTCATTATTCTTTTTATTCAAGAGGCAGTTAACTGTTCACCGCTCTTGCTTCGTCCCGAGGTAATTATTGGTACGACGGGTACAAATGACCGCGGGAAGCTTAGTTTAAATCTGTGATTAACCACAGAGCTTAACTGAATTACACGCTTTCTTTATGTAAATCAAATGATTGTTTGTCTAACTAAGGAGCAAGGCGATTAATTGGTGTATTAGAATAAGTTTCATCATTTTACTGTGGAGGAAAATTAATTTAAGTCTGACATAATGATCTAATAATCACTGACCAGATAAGACTTCCTTATTTGTTTGTCTCTATTGAATATAAGTAAATTATTATCAGTTTTGTTATTATTTCTGTGGATTTTATAACGGCAATAAATGTTTTTAAAGTAAATTGCGTGATTTAGGAATTTCATATTTCATATTTTTAACTTAATGTCTTGAAAAACATACGAATAATATTACCGATAAATTAAAACACATATAGGTGATATTGATTTTACTCTTAAAACGTATGAGCTCTTTTTATGCATTTCAGAACCTTTTTCTATATTTGTTTTTGTTGTTTGGTTTGCGCAACATTACCCTATTAAATTCATGATATATGTTTGCAAATTGCCTATTGTATACACTTGTTAATGTCATTCGAATTACATCGTGTGGGATGAAAGTTCACATAATTTCCATATCTATACGCCGAATACCACAATCATGGTTTTAAATTAGGCCTTGTGCAAAATTCTAGCCAGGATTGCGATCGTGTGCTTTGGAAATCAGCATCATTCTCTTTGATAACAATTTTGTAAGTTTTATAGGAAGTATCACCATTTAAATTTAAGTTTTTAACGTTATGGTATGACGTGAATGTTTTTCTGGTCAAAGTCATTTCATATTATGTGTAACTAAATTCATAGCAGAAATTTTGATAGGTATAAACTTCGATGTTATGTGCACTACAAAAATATCTTGCCAGTGACAAAAGGCCAAAAGACCCTAATTGTACGGACCGATTTTCGTCCCCTAACGTTCCATCTCATAGGACACCAATGGAACACCAAAAAACGTAGTTTCTATGTACGTATCTATACTTATCTACATCACTTTTATATTCATCATGGGTGTAAGGCTTATCTCTCTCATCCTGTTTAACCCTATATTGTGAGTGGTCTCATTTAGAAAATTGCCTTTTTAATTTTCCGTTACACTGGGCTCAGGGCAAACAATAGCGGGGTTCGTATAGGAGTTCCTGGTTGCTCTAGTTCCCTTGTTGCTCCCTTCTAGGGCATGTGTGTAGTGTGTCTTTATGTTTTTGTAGTCACGTGTTGATGTTCAAATACTTTATGTAAGAAACGTTGCTCTTAGTTTTATTAGAATAGATGTAGTATGCACATTATTTTTTTCATATGAATGTTACTTCCATAACCGCAAATAGATTATACAACCTGAATAACGCGAAGTTCAGAATCATTTAAATAATTTTTATGATTGTTGAGATCAAATCCTATTATTATCAATTCTAGTCGCTCGTGTAGTGGCAATAATCCATCTAATATTGAGGGGAGATTACTACTCTTTTGTACTACTACAACCTCAAAAGCTTGATATGAATTAAGTTTTCTAATATCCAAGTATCTCTGGATAACGATGATCCAAAAATCTTAATCCAGAGCCGTAGTCAAAAATTTCTGAGTAAAATTTTAAAATGCTGTTCACACGTTCGTGTTCTGATAGATTCAATAAACGAAGTATCTGTCCATCCTGTAATAAGAGGATCAGTGGCGTTCTCGAACAAATTATTTTTATTAAATTTCCAAGACTCCCGAACATTCGCCATTACCCTCATCACTTGTCGTGTCGGTTCTAGCAACTCAGTTTGTGCGGTGGAAGTAATACGTCTAATATTGAGGGGTTGCGGCTTGTCAGCGTTCTTTTTGTATTCAGTGCCGAGTGACAGTTGCTCCCGTCTCTTAGCGAAATTGCTTTGTGACGTCACTGTGTCGTAGTATTCTCGCTCCTCCAGTGATTCAATTGTTCACGTCATAGATAGCATCGCGTTGTTTTATTCAATTGTGTCTATTGTTCTGAGTTGAACCGTGTTCACGAGATTGATGACTTGTTTGTCGGTTTTACGCTTTATTGGAGTTATTACTATCTTTATCTAGGTTGAATTATTTGCATTCTTGGCATCACCGTAGGGTAGCTTGGAAATGGTGCTTTTTTCAATCGGGGTGTCTATGTGTAATGGAATGGATAAGGATTGATTTAAATTCTATCGAAAATTAGTAGATAAGTTAATAAACAAAAGTTTACTTATTTTAGTGGATATCGATCATTGCGCAGTCGGCCCGTAGCGCGTAGTTCCAACACTTGCCGTCCTAACACTTGTGTAGCGTACCCACCTTATTTGTTATCCATTACGTTGAAGCCTGTATTTATTATGTTGTATAAAAGGAATTTGAAAAAAAACCATTATATCTGCTACATAGGTTCTATTATAGCTTATTATCCGGATTTAACCCTTTTTATGTCCTAAGTACTACCTACTGGGCACGGGTCTCTCCCCACAACCGGGAAAGGCCTGAAGCATAGTCCACCACGCTGCTCCAATGTGGATTGGTGGAGATAGCTTATTATTTACAATAATAAAACATATTATTTACGAATTCAACTTATTTACTATGCCATCGAAATTAGTACCAACAAGTAGGATATTGGGTCAACTCCGAATAGCTAGGCTCCGCATGGCCACTTCACTCCGCTACAAGACTCTTCGAAAATAGAACACACGTTTTCCCTTTGAATCAAAAACGTATGGTTTTCATTAAACCTCAATCGTCAACCCATATAACATCCACACCATCACCCATGAGTCAGAAATGCTTACAATGACATCAGACATTGTAAAGATTAGATAAACATTTTGTCATTTTGTAGACTACATAGCAGCTAAAAAAACTTGAAACTGTTGCCAACTGAAAATGTTAATATGTAAGAAAATTATCTCTATCATTTTTTGTAACAAATAAAATTTGCAAATTAATTATCTACACTGTTGATGTATAGACAAGTTAATAACATCGTCAGTACAATATGGTATATAGAACAGACTGACAGACAAAGGCTGATGCGATTATACCTACCTTCGCCGAATTAATTCAGTGCAATAACAATTAAGGTGAACAATAGAGCCGTGTGCTCCTAGTCTTAGCTAAGAGGTCCCTGCGTTTTAATTTGAAACGGACATTTCGAGACTTTCCTTTATAATTCTTTTATCAAGTTACCAGATAAATTATTACAGGTAGAATTAGTGTGGAAAGAATCGTTGAAGTAATTATGCTACATCCTAATCTACCGTAAAATGTTTACATTACTAACTTTTATCTCCAGATGAAAAAACAACAGTTTTCGGTTTTTATTTTCTTAATTTAAATCTAAAATTTTAAACTTAATTAAGCTTATTATATCCGGTCGCAATGTAAAATGTCCTTTTCTATGCTAAGTCACGGATATTGACTGGTGTTTGTAAATTTCCGGTGTTCTATTTAAAGTTTGGTTGCTATACCTGAACCGGAACCCTTGCTAAGAGCCCCGCTCTCGAGCAACTGCTCCTAATCCGGTATTAATCCCACCGCCGCCATTATTAATCTGTGGAGGCTCTGCAACTGGGATCTGTGTTTATTATTTTTGAGACTGAGCTTTCGATTTAACATATGGGTTTCGTATTTACGTGTTACTACAACTGTATAAGGAAACGAGCTAGTTAATTAGGTATGAATAAGCTTGCAGGGGACCTGGTGTTAAGTTTTTCATCCTGTAACGTCCATAATAAAATTGAGACAGTACCGCAGTCCTATCTGACGTAATACATAAAGCCTTCGCTACTTCTATAAGCATTTGGTATGAAATGCTGTGGCAGTAGTAAAAATTTTTCTTAACTGCTATTTTATGTATTCTTATATATTAACGTAGCGTAAAGGATCACGAAACAGCCTCATTGCAAGACCTTTGCACTATAATTGGCCAATATTATTCAATCACTTCGCCTCTCTTAAGGTAATTTTACACTGCAAAGGTAACCCAAATTAAGGGGTCCAGAATAGCAATGAGGACATGGTAAGGTTTTCTTGAAATTGAACCGTCCAATTCAGTTAAAACATTAAAAATTTTTCATCGTCAATTATTTAAAAACTTAGTTTGTGTTGTGAATGTAGTTTTAAACATTTTAATATGCTTTTTTTTCGTATAAGGGTGAGAAAATAGATTATAGTATTACAACCTATGGATATTCACCTATCGCCATATTGTGACTTAATTAAATTAAGTCTTAACTTGAGTAACAATTTTTATGTACATGTATGTGTACGGTAAAACCTAAAAGTATGTGTACGGTAACACCGAAACGAAAAATTAAACTTTCAATTCAACTGTTTTTATTTTTTAACAAATTTAATTGAGCTTCTTTGAAATTGTTTGAGAAAGCTAAGAAAAACAATTGAAGCATGCATAGTCACCAGCGCATCTAGTTTGTAATATGATAACTATATGTTCGTAAAGAGTCAATTACAGAGTAATTTACCGTAAAACGATGGTAATAGCAGTAAATCACTGGATCGTTACGATATGGCAGCTTTTAGTGTTCAGGTGACTTGGTGGGAATGTGCTTATACAATGAAAACGGGATTTATAAAGCATGACATGACAGAGACATGTGGTCAACGGGCATGCTGCTTCAGTGCATTGATATTATGCTCGAAAAAATTTTCTTTTTCTACCAATTTACTTTCAAATAACAAGTGACATTTTGTAATTTAATAACTTCTTTCAACAATTATTTCAAATTATTAGCGCAACAAACTGGGTATTGTCTTCGGTGATGTTTATCGGTTATCCTACTTTTAAATCGTTCCTCGTGGTCGCACTACGGTTCGCATTGCATTGGCCTAGGGTTGGCATCGACACATTAAAAATATCTTTTTTTAAGACACGTTAAATAAAATAGTTTATTAGTATCTTATTGCGTGTAGTGGTTTTTTCTTCTGAAGAAAAACTACACTTTTTTAATTCAAAATGCAATATGTAGATACACTAGGTACACCTGGCAAATTATTTTTAATTTGTACCAAGAAACTAAATATTAAGTAATGATATTATATTTAAATTCTATTCTCTGATACTTTTAGAATATAAATTTATAAAGTTTGTTATTGGATGTTTGTTCTAATAATAATAATGTCATACTTTATAACATGCCACTAATGTAGGTACAGTATTTTTTGTGTTAATTTATTATTTTCCATATACGAGTACATAGTATTTACAGGTACATTCAAAGAGTTTATAAAATTATTATAACTGTAGGTAGTTACATAGGCATATGAAAAAGTGGTAACCCTAGTACAGATATAGGTATATAGCAACCCCAATAGCCAGTGGTGGCATAACGGGTGCATTGTTCGTACTCATATATAATTTTACTTAATTGACACTTATGCACTTACAAAGCAGCTGTTACGATGTTTGATATGATTTATGGATCTCACGACTCCGATGGTATTTTGAAATGATGGAACTACTTGTCTTTTTTCTGTAGTAATGATTTCGCTCACTTTAAATCGCGGTTTCGCAAGCCAGTTCTGTTAATTGGCACCTGACACTGAGAACATATTTTATTTGGACCAGAAACTGGAAATATGCAAAGTTTCATTAAGTAGCCATCCATTATGACCATCAGCTTTTGGATCTAGTTTTGATATGACCTCTGAACATTTGGGAAGCTCCTTTTAAGGTATAGGTTATACCTTAACAGGACCTTAACACCCTAACCTTATATATTTATAAGTTATGTCAATGGAAGAATTTG
The DNA here is from genome assembly GCA_018231225.1 of Noctuana stator. Taxonomy (NCBI): domain Eukaryota; kingdom Metazoa; phylum Arthropoda; class Insecta; order Lepidoptera; family Hesperiidae; genus Noctuana; species Noctuana stator. The sequence goes on from DWQK01004069.1 coordinate 10,715, forward strand.
AAAAATCCAAAGAGTACGTCAATAACTTCTTGACGCTCTTTAAATATTTTCGGGCAATGTAGCCGTCTCATTGCTACAGTTATTTAATGGCCCTAAAGCAACAGGGCCAT
>DWQK01004070.1:0-10822 GCA_018231225.1 Noctuana stator
AGATTCCTGAATAACTTCGCTATTAGATTGTATAGGTAAGCTTTCCGACACAAAATCACTTTTAACAGTTACAATTTCTAGATCTGTGCTAATACAGCTTGTTGAGTCACTACAAGGTACAGTGGAGATTATTTCAGATGATGTTGATTGACACTGTTCAGGTTCTTTTAATGGGCATTGTCTATCATTTACACTTTCTGTAGGTAAACTATGGCTTACTTTTGGAGTAATTTTTTGTCTAATTAGCTTAATTTTTTTAGGAGGACACGTTGATGTCTCTGCTTGGCAGATACTAACTTCACTTACATTTCTAATCTCTTCTGGTTTTACATTACCATGAATATGAGGTACAGCATCAGATGAACTAGACACATCCTTGACAACACACTCACTAGTTTGTTCTGATGCATGAATAATACTCTGTGAATCTACAGTTGAAGAAACAGTAGAATCTGGCCTACGGTCACTGGGAGCTGGACGCACTAGTCGTCTTCTAAGAGGTGACCGAGTCAAAGATTCATTACTTTGCACTTTCGCTTCACTCACACTAATGTCACCAGAGGTGGACTCGGCACTTTCAACAGTCACATTGTCCCAAATATCACTGGATGTTACACATTTTATTGTCCGCTCACTTGATACACCACTATCAGAGTCTAATATAGGTTCAATTGTTTGCAATACACTGCTGGATGGAATATTAAGGGGTGGACTGCTAGGTGGCACTTCTGAACAAGATGCAACAGGCTCTATCACCTCTGTTGGTTCAGCTATAGTGTCTTCACAGTCTGGTTTAGGTGAACATGTTTGGGGTATATCAACAAAACTTGTACTGGCCTCCACTATGGCCTCATTCTGCGATGTACTCTCAGCTTGTACATCTACACAGTCAGAACTTATCACATTTTCACTTTTGGCACTAATAACAGCATCAGGGTTAGGTGATATGCAAGTTGGTATTGGAGATGGTTTCGAATTTTCGTCCAACTCATTAGTTACTTCACCTTGCACAGTTTCTGACTGTTCACTACACTCTGTTATGTTTTCGCCGCTGCTAGTATTGAAGGTAAGTGGTAAGCGTTTCGGTGCTCCGGGACCATCTACAATCTCGTCTATCATGTCCAAGATTGCCTCGGTGCTAGTATTGACGTCGTGCGTCGACGGTGAAGGCACACTGTCACCGTCGAAATTATCCTCAGACATGGCGAGGTTTTCACTCGTCGTTCTCGTTTCGAAAGGTTCTTGTTGCGAACTACTAGTTGCACTAACGTCCTCAATCGGTCCGATATCCTTTTCCCGCGCCGATGTACGGCGGGAGGCGATCGTCGCAGCGCCCGCATCATCCTCTGAACTCTCCATTATCTACTGTTTTGCGACGCTGTCATATCTGAAATACAAAACGCCCGCTAGGTGATATTTACGTTACGAATGGGTAACCTGACGACGTGCGAGCTTGTCCAACCACAGGCACCATTCTAATTCACCATAACGCTACAAAAATATGTTCACGGGGTCCATGGTGCTGATTATTGTATCTACACATGTACTTTATTCTCATATTCACGACGTTTACGTGTCGTCCAAATACGCGCGGGGTCTTGAAAACTATCCATTCAACAGCGTAAACCGGCAAACAAAAAGCTTGTATACGCCATTTTTAAAACCAAAGACATGGCAGGTTTGGCTGTATGAGCCAATAAAAAATATTTTATACAGACAATTCGGCCATTGTCGTGTTGGTAAACTGCAAGAAGCCCATAGATCGCTCCACTTGAGCTTTTAGCTTGTAAAAGAGTAATAAATATGCCTTTCGACATGTGGTAAAACGAGTAGGATAATAGCTACTAAAAAAAATTTAATTTTTTCATATGGCAAGATTATAAATACAAACTACAAAGACATAATATTTATTTAGTCATAAAATAAAAAAAGAACATTTCATTTATGGCGGCATTACATATCGAAATAGCTACCTACCTATATTTAATTAAATATTCCCATAATCCCATAGAAAGTAGATTAGATTATGAAATGTATTATTCTATAATATTTTCAATAGATAGGCATCATTAATAAACATTACTGTATGTAATCCTAATCCTCATAACTTTAGGTATGTATAAACTGATCACATACAGTAAAGTCATTCAGTACGAAAGTAAGACGTTCCGTAATGAGTGACTTTTTAGTTAGTAGTTTGTCCTTCTTCAATTCCTAGTAATTGGTAAATTAAATATTTTATCAATAATGAGTAGGTAACATTTTAGCTTGAAATAAAGTAGCTGAAATAGCTAGAAGAGCTAAATTATCATTAGTCTATGGTAAATGTTATATTATAATTCAAATGTGGCAATTCCTATAGCCATTCGCATAGATTATCTGTGTATTTCTGTCAATGGGGAGCTTGAGGAGCGCTGTGAAGTCATTAGCTATCTGTGACGTGGAACATTTCTTCTTAGTCTGTGCTTGGAACTAAAGAGCATATAATCACTTTGAAACTATTTGACTGTAGTACATTCTGTGTAGTCTGTGATTTGACTTGACAACGATTTAACATTGACACGTTCATACTTCATATCTTTTCTGCTAACCTAATTTTAATATTCTGTGGTCAGCTGTATAGAAATGTCAGAATTTAGGACAAAATTTATATAAAAATAAAATTAACAAGATAATATATAAAGTAATCCTAACTGATATAAATAACCTGAAAATATAAATAAATTTTAAAAATTTAATAGAAAGAGGTTTAAAAATATCGTAAAATGACAACAATTCGTCCGTTCACTTGTGAAGACATGTTGAGCTTTAACAATGTGTAATTATCTCTGTGTTTGTAATAAAATAACTAGAGAAAATAATGTTGAAAGAAAAATTAAAAAAAAAATTAACTTTGCAGAAACCTGGACCCCCTTACAGAAACTTACGGTTTATCATTTTACACGCAATACTTAGCTCACTGGCCGGAATATTTTCAAATAGCAGAATCACCAAGCGGAGAAATAATGGGATACAGTAATAGTTTATTCCTCTTTATTTTCTATTTACTCCTTTTTCGGCTTATATTTAACTTTCACAATTTAAAAACAACAAAACAAACATTCAAGGAACAGGAAATATATACTAAATATGTATTAAGTGTATTGCTTAAAATAATTTCTTTTCTGTTTAGTTTTTGAAGTCTTGTGTTTACTTAATAAATTTATGTTTGATTATTTATATAGTAATGGGTAAAGCAGAAGGACATGGAGAAAATTGGCATGGACATGTTACTGCTTTAACTGTGAGCCCTGATTATAGGCGATTAGGTCTAGCTGCTACTCTGATGAACATTCTAGAAGATGTTTCTGAAAAGTGAGTGGGTATATTAAATAACAAAAGTCACAAATATAGCTCTTATCTTGGCAAAAGGAGTACAGGTCACCTGATGGATTAATTAGTTTGTCTTTAGGTCATTGAACTAAAATAACACAGGATTCAGAGGGTGCAAAACTGGACAATGTAACACCCACTAAGGAAGGTCTATATCCAGTTGATTCCTAAAACCTGATGAATGGATTGGACCAAATGTTTCATATAAATGATGCACATTAGGATCCTACACTATCAGTTCACTTAGCCATACTTATAAACTTGAATAGCCACACATGGTCAATTCAATCCTAAATAAGAAATTTACAAGAGAGACACAATAAATACAAGAATGAAATATAGTCTTATTATTATTTTAGAGTTGGGACTGGATTATGCATGCCAGTTATATAGCAATTATCACTATCATTGACTGACTCAAAGTTTGCATAATTTTTTTGATACAATAGACTTTTTATCAGTTTTTATTCATTGTTATTTAACACTTAAGTTCTTTTTTCTGTGAATATCTGATACTTTGTTTGCCTTTTAATTCAGTAATTGTTTTATTCTGAGCAGTATTTAATCTAGCGATTTAAATTCAGAATTTTTTAATTTGGAACAAAAAAAAGTTTAAGAATGCCTGCATGCCGAACAGTTATTGAAGAGCTTGTTAATGACCAATTAAAATTACTTATTTGTAGTAATGCTTATGACTGTTTTGTTCCAGAAAGAAGGCCTACTTTGTGGACTTATTTGTAAGAGTAAGTAACAAGGTAGCAATCAACATGTACAAGAATCTGGGGTATATTGTGTACCGGACTGTACTGGAGTACTATTCTGGTGATCCAGATGAGGACGCTTATGGTAATTTTTTACATGAACGATTTTTATACATTAATAGCTGTGCCATGCGGTTTCACCCCCCTTAATAATGCTTAATAGTCTATAACCTTCCTCATGAATGTAGCTATCGTATACAAAAGAATTTTTGAAATTGGTCGTTGTTCCTGAGATTTGTGCATTCAAACAAACAAAGTCTTTAGCTTAATATTATTAGTATAATATGTGAATGTGGGTACTAAAAGTATTATGAATTTCGTAATGATATTATAAATATGATAAAGTTTAAGGTTGTCACAGACGATCCTAACTCTAACGTTATTTAACGTACGACAAATAGAATTATATTACAATTTTAATATATTTTTTTGTCCTTTTCAGATATGAGAAAAGCCTGTTCAAGAGATGTCAATAAGAAATCAGTTGTTCCATTGAGTCATCCAGTAAGGCCTGAAGATGTAGATTAAAAGCTGATGAAAACCTATTAGTAGGACTGACTAATCCCTCATAATTATATTATGTACTGTGTTATAATAAAATTATTGACATTTTTTCATACACATGAAACCCCATTTTTTCATGACCATGACAAAATTTTTCTTTATGTGGTTATTTTATTTACAGTATAATCACTAATAATCAGTACTGTGTTTATAGTAAAATAAAGACAAAGGATAATATAATAATGTTGTGTAATTTCAAGCATTATGCTTTAATCTGTAGTTACTTAAGCTGTTGTCACTATTTTGTGGCTCTATTAAATAGTTCTCTAAATTATAGTTTTTAGTCTTAAAATTAGGGTGACATTGACTCATTTTTATAGATTATCCTCCTTAAATGTTTAGTTTAAAAACAAATGCAAAACTTTTACCAAATCTCTTTTCCATTCTGCTTAAATTTCCAAGCTGCATTTGACATTTTGTTTTGAGTTGGCAATCAATCAAAACAAAATATTTATTGTCGTATAACTTTATTGATTCAAACTTAATTGCATTTATTAAAACATAAATGAATAGTTTTTAGACATTAATTCAAAAATTATTCACTTTCGTTACTGTTTTCGTCATTTGCTTCATTTTGATTTTCTTGTTCAGTTTCAAGATTTGCATCTTCTTCATTTAAAGGTTCTGCTACTTCTTTCTGTTTACGCCATTGTTTGGCTGCTGCAAGTAATTTCAAATTAGGTCTAACCATTTCATCTTCTGGGAATATATAATCAAATACTTCTTCCCATCCCTCTTCCACACCACTTTCACTCACAATTTTCTGTCTCTTTTTAACCCTTCTAGGCATTTTTGCGAGCACCTTTTCAAGTTTTATATCATCATTAATTTCTGTTTCGAAATCTTTCCAGGCTTCTAATAATAATACTCTTGATTCTTTTTCACCAGCATTTCTTAAACTGTCATTTGCTCTTTCGTAGACACGCCTAGCTAAATCAACATTTATGTTGTCCGGATTCTCAGCATTTAGTTCAAATTTGGCATATGAAAGCCATACCTTTACATGAACTGTTCTTTCAAGCAGTCTTTCATACAATTGCCTGGCTTTTTCAGTTTCACCTTGAGTTACTTCAAAGTCTATGTAACTCTTCCATAAAAGTTCAGGCATGTCTAATCTGGGCTGGCCTACAGCTATCTCATAAATAGCTCTAGCCCTGTCTGTGTCACCAAGCAGGGTTTCTAATTCAGCAAATTTGATCCAGGTAACACAGTTTTCGGGTCCATATTCTAAAAATTTTTGGTATAATATCCTACATCTGTCAAATTCTCTGAGCTGTATTTCTAAATCAATATATCCTCTGTACAATTTGTCTCTAGGACACATTCCTAGTGCCATACCCAATGTCTTTCTTGCTTGTTTTAAATCTTTACATCTGACCTCTAAATGAGCATACATTAACCAAATTTTTGAAAATGTGAATATTTTATGAGGTATTAGTGCCAAACAAGTTCTGTATACTTGTCTTGTACGTTCTATATCTTCTGCTTCCAATTCTTCATACAAAGCATAGTTAATCCATAAGTATATGTAGCGTCTCCAAAATTGTTTATCTTTTGTTGGAGGTACATTAGCTATTGCTCTTTCATAAGTGTCTCTTATTACTTCAGTATTGCCTTCGTTTTCAACAAGTCTTATATAATCAAACCATGCATCATAATTAGTTGGGTTCTCAATGACTTCCTGTTCATACATGTATTTTCTCTTATTGACAATAACATCTTCAATACCAGATCTGTCTCCATATTTTTTCTCATGTATAGTGTAAGCTTTATACAATTCTTTATTTTTATCTTTAGGGATGTGATCCAAAGCATATTTGTATATAACTCTTGCTCTATCATGTTCTTTTTGATTCTCTTCAAATTTGGCAAAGGCTATAAATAATCTTTCATCTAGCTCTTCATCTCCATAGAACTCAACTGCTCTTTCATAAACCTTTCTAGCACCATTAATAAAACCATGATTTTCTTCAAATTTAGCATACTTGATCCAATGTTTCACATCAGGGTGTACCATGACAAATCTTTCATAAATTTGCCTTGCTCTATCCAATTCCTTATATCTTAGCTCAAAATTGATGTAAGTCTGCCATGCTTGTTCATCTGGTTGCCATTCCATCCATCTTTCAAATACCTATAAAACATAAGATTTTATTATGTTTAAGAATTACAATTTGAAATAAAATCCCAACATAAATATAATATATGTACCTGTCTTGCGCCTGCAATGTTTTCAAGCATCTCTTCCATGTAAGTGTATTTGTACCAGAATTGTGAAACTCTTGGCAGTATCGTAACTGCCCTATCCCACAAGTTGCGTGCATGATTCACTTGTCTATTGCGCATCTCCATTTCAGTGTACTTCAACCTAAAATTAAAGAATAAACAATTACTTTACATTTTATTAAAAGTGCCTCTTCTCCTTTATACATCTTTGAATGTATTCTATAAACCAGTGTTTCCAAAATATTGATCTGCAAAGGCCCAGTAATTTTCATACTGCTCCTTCGTGATCCAATTAATACTTTTAAACCCAGGGTGGTTTTAATACCAAAATATGAAGCTACTGCTTATTTTTAAAACAAGGTGGAAATGTTGCGACCCTGTATTATATTTTAATGGCCAGTATGGGGTTGCAACTCAGCAATTGGGCAACTCTGATATAAACCATATCTCAATAAATAACTGTTGTGAAAAAAATTATTTTAAAAATGAAAAAATAAACTTAATAAAACTTACCATAGGGTAACATTTCTGTGGTCAACATCCAGAGCTCTCTCGTAGATAGAACGAGCTCTCTGTACTTGCTTCTGAGACTCTTCCCATTGAGCATATTTAAGCCAATTGCCAATCACCTAAAATTTAAATTACCATTTATAATTACAACTAAAAGGATACTAACTACTACTGTTTTTTTCATTTATAATGATCAATAAAAACTTTTTATTATTATTATTAGTAATCCAAGTTGTATTATTTCAAAATTTTGAATATTATGTTTAATTATGTTCTAGAGACTATGAGACTTTGTTTATATCCCAATAAATAGTGTAAAACAGTGGTAATAGCCTTAGGCTGAGGTGATGTTTCACATGATTTTTGCAATGTGTCGAAAGTACGCTTTTTAGAAGTTCCAGACACAACTTGGATGCATAATAACAGTTGGAATATTATGTTTTGATAGAACACATACCATGCGATTTTTTCGAATATTGTCTTCAAAAGCTTTTCTTTTACGATGTTGATAATCTCTTAACTCTTCCGGATCTGAGATCTTCTGCTTTGGTGGAGGTGGTAAGATCTCCAAGTCTCTTTCTTTCGCCTCTCTAAGTAACTGCTCTGCAGTTATTTGAATTTCTGCAGGCGCTTTATTTTTAACCTGAAATTGAATAAGTAGGAAGTAAAATCTCATATTTTTATTACAATAAAGATGTATAGCGTATAATGTATAAAATAGTACCTTCGCCACTTTGGGCATTTTAGTTGTCTTCTCCATCCTGCGAGTCTCGAACTATGAGTACTGTAAATATCTAAATAAGAGTGATTCAATGAAAGAGAAAATATATCTAATAGACGCTCTCGATGTATTGTGAAACAATACAAATTCAGTGTAATTTATATCTACACTAATTATTATTCACATCACAACCAATCCAAAACCCAACACCAACAACATGGCGACATTGACAAAAGAAATTACATGACAATGACAATTGACAATATCGTCAACGTCAAATTCGTCAACGTTTAAATCCGCTTAGTATAAATAACCGCTCAACGACGTCACAAACACATTGTACCCACAGAATACATTTACTGACGCAGACTACTACTACTTAGATTCCGGGAAAACTCCCGGCGTACATCCTCTAAAAAAACTTTTATCGGTATGTGAACACACACACATTACACCCGAGGCGTTTAAATCAAAGAAATATTATTCGAGTGACTCGGATCGGAAACTTGAATGATCTTGTATATACATTATAGATAAACAAGTAGTGTACACTATCCTTATTAATATATTTGGCGCAAACGTATTAATACTCTTTGGACGTACGTAGTTATCTGTTAAATAGTCTGTGGTATGGACTCATTTTGTCACTTCACACTTATCAATGTTGTGATTGTCATGTCAAACAAAAATCTAATCATTCAAAATATCAAATCAAAGTTTAAGGGACGTAGAGGTTATAAATAATAATAAATTATTATTTTTTTTCTTTTTGATATATAATATATAAAAAATATAGTATTAAAATGTAATTTATAGAATATTCTTATAACAAGATATTATTATCTTGAATGATGACAATGTTTTAAAATAGAAATAAGGTTAAATCTGCTGTCCGGTAAACTTACCGCTTATTTTCATACACAAAAATGAAAGCTATTTACCAAATTTTACCGTTGTGCTCCCAACGTTTGTTGTTATCTAATTCTTGTAAGTAAAAATTACTAACATATTTTATCTTACCAATATGAGTAGCAAACGAACATGCAGGTTACCTCATGTCAAGTGTTTACCGCAACCCGATGACATCCAAATCTTCAAATAATGTATCCCTGGAATCCATCATCCCCAACCAGAACACAGGAATCCACATATGAAAGAGTATTGAAGTTTTTTTTCAGTCTTAAATGTGTAATCATTTCAAAGATTAAAGAAAATGTATAACAATGTTAATATTTTGTTAAAAGATTTATAAAGAAGATTGTAAAGGCGATAATTTTAGCTGCTAGTTCAGTATGGATTTGGAAAAAAGAAAATTGAATTTTTCAGGTTTAACTTCAGCACCAAGGTATTTTACTAAACATGTCAAGAGACCACGAGACAATTTACAACTAGCTTACTTGAAATTAGTCTTAGATAAAGAAATAACTGATTGGACAGCAATAAAAAATGATATTCTGAGTAAGCCAGGAAACATGACAGACAAGAATATTGATGCAGTTATAATGAAATTCATAACATCACAGAAGAAATTTGATTGTGCTTATTCCTTTGCCAATTATTTGCAAACATCTAACAATGATTTAAATCTGGGAATTATAAGTAGTTTACTGCACTTATATTATGAGTTTTCAAAAGAAAATGAACTTCCGGAGGAGGCAAGAAAATTTATTTTGGATTCCTATCAAAGCTTGTATGATAAGTACAAAGTATTAGATTACTATACAAGTGAGAGACTGCTTCATGCTTTGTGTGCTATAGGTGAATGGAAAAAGAGTATGAAAATATTAGACGATATATATTTAAGCAGTACTCCTAGTCATTCTGCCCACAGCATCCTCATTGCAACTCTTTTTAAGAACAACAAAAGAGTAGAAGCATTAGAAGCTATAAAGAGAAGTTTCGGCGATAACCGACCGCTATTAGACAATGCTTATGATGAATGGTTGAAGTACATTATAAGAAAATATAAGGATAAAAATACTGTTTTAAAATATCTAGATGAGGTTTGCTTATGTTTAGCTGAAAATTATGTTAAAGTTTCAGAGAAAATTGCAAACAGAATAAAACAGACATTTTTATCACTTGGCTGGAGTGTTAACTACACTTCAATAGATAGGAATAGGTATGTTTAAGAAGATTGTTAAAGATAAAAGTTTTCTGAATTTTACATTTCTAATTAATCTAATTGTTTTCTTATTTTTGTGTAGGTTATGAGCCCATGTCAAGTCTGCCCTGTTGCTGATAGTCACTGAGAAATTTAGTCACTAACCAAAATGTATTTTTCATCAGTTTCAGAAATCCAAAATAACATGACATTATTTAAATAATGCTAATACTTCTGGACTTAAAGTCACAAACAAAAACCTTGCAATATATAGTATAGTTGCTTTTATTTTAAATTTCAGTGGAAATTGCAATTGCTGCAGAAAGAGGTTAGCTGATATAGAATTTTCTGAAGAGGAATTTTCATTGCTACAGCAAAATGTCAAAGAAAAGTTAATAGTTGGGTCAGATTTATTTTTGAAGACATCGCCGGGGGAACTGGAAAGTTTTTTGAAATTCACAGAAGAAACAGGGCCCTATGATATTGTACTTGATGGCTTAAACATTGCATATACACTTGGAAGTGCCTCCTTTTTTGAAAAGGTGAATACTCTAAACATTGTTG
>DWQK01004071.1:0-10820 GCA_018231225.1 Noctuana stator
TTCTTTGAAATTAAGTGTATAAATTACATGTTATTAACAAAGTATACAGTATGACTTAAACCTGTTAGTGAGCACAAGTGACCATAATAATATAATTACCATAAACCCAATAACAATGTGTAGATACAGGCCAGGGAGAAAAGAATATAATAGTTTAATTTAAATTTATGTCCCAAACAATCAATAGGCGAATGAAATCCAACTATTACATTTGCAAAAGTTTACAAGTCAGAACCAAAGTTTAATTATTTAAACAAACTTAAAATCCGTAAACATACACTATATAAAATACACTTACTCAATTACAAATTCCAGCTGAAACCCGGACACCCAACAGTTAATTGAAAATACAATATGCAGTATCTCACACGAGAATGCGAGATGGCGATATGATAGCGCGACCAATCCGTCTCGCTCGTGCGAAAGGGTGCGAAGGGGCAAGTGGATAAATATTCAAAACAACAATGATGCGCAAGTTACCCTACGCTCCCCGCAGTTGTGCTTGATAAAGTGCCTATCTACATTCGCTCTCCGAAGGGAAATTCGCTACGAAAATGTAGGTACACAGAATGTGGAAGCAATATTCATTTTACAAGATATTGCAGCGCCAGAGGATTATGGTGTGGAAATTACAATAATAAATATGCAACGTGCGATGAGGCTGATGAAAGTTTAGAAGTTATCATTTTGGAGTACTTCTACCACCTCAAGCCTCAAATTACCGTTAAAGCGCTTACATTTTTGCTATTTATTTTTATAAAATATAAAAGATACAATATAAATTAGTCAACAATCAATTTGGGATATTTTATACAAATAACGCCATTAAACAGTTTAATTCACTCAGTTGCTTGGCGTCCCTGAAAGCCTCCATTAAAATATCTCCAAGGAAAATTGAACAATGCCATTATCTTTATTACCGCAACCCTTTTTGGAACGTATACAAGAAATCACAAGGCAATAAACCATTCATGATCAGTTTAAAAATATATACAGTACTTAATTTTGCCCGACAAAGTGTAAGCATCTGGAAATCATGGTCTACAACTAAGAATGCCGTAGACCATACTACAAAGCATCTACGGCGTAGTACTCGCTACGATATGATGCATGTAAATAAAACATCACAATTGCCTGACTAAACAAATAGTATGATTAATTTTCTTTTCAGAGAAAACTTTTAAGTGGCTTTCAGGTATTAAATATTTATTATTTTATTTAATCTAGAACATCTGTAAGTTTTCCATAAAATAAATAAATAAATAAAATCCAACTACTCACGAAGGAATACGAATACGTAACGATATGGAGAAAAAGTTCTAAGCAACTGTACTTCAAGAATTTCTCAAATACTGTAGTATTGACGGCGTAGTAACTTTTTTAATATTTCTTTTCAGCAACAAAAAAGAGAGCTTAAATATCAAGGCAGTTTAACTTTTATAATGGGTATAACTTGAGTAAAGTAGACTTCTTTAAAACAAAACTTTGTTCTCCTTTCGCCAATTACTTACACAACCTGTAAAACGATACAATAATATACAGAATGAAATTAAATTTCCTATCAAGCCCGAAAAAATATTTGAATGTATTAAAGGAGAAAATAGAAAAAAAAAAAGAAAATTTGTCCCAAAATAGGATTTGTACTGTGTAACATTTGTATTTTAATGTACTCGTACCTACGTCATTTTATAAATGGGTGGTTGAAGACCCTAATTTATATACACTGCTGCAGTAAGGGTTTATGTATCTTATCTTATAAATATATTTTTGTAAATATATTTGTAAGTAAAAATATCTTTGAAATCTGTTCAAAACAATTGCCTTACGTATCAATGTGTATACGAATCTTTACAAGAAAATAAACCAAACCAACCGCATTTTTTTACATTTTTACACTCTCCGGGGTATTCCTACGAAAATCCATTAAAAGTTTTTCAAATTTATCTTTCTTGAGGCATTTTAACGAGTCTCTACAATAGTCTAATGTCGTTTACGTAACCGCTTATCTTAGGACGCGACGAACTAATTATACTTACAGACTTCGAGTTGAAACTGCTTCTACAATCAGAAATAATTAATTTCTTTGATTGAAAAGTTATCGATTTTTATTACATATCTATATGCATGATTGTTATAGGCTTATTGATTTAGCATGAGACGTAGATGAAAGGTATCATATGCGTCGCATATTCCGCACGCTAAACGAAAACGTTACCAGCGCATTTTTAGGTCGTTTCTTCATAAGGATTAGGGATTTCGAAATATTATAATAATAATGCTTCACACCCACACACTAGGTAATCCTGTATCGTGGGAGCCATGGAGACACGCAAAGGTTAACAAAAAATAATCAAGCCCTAGACCGGGCACAGAAATCTAAATTCATCATTTACATTTCTGCCCTCTCGGGAATGAAACCCAGGACCCTTATAATGACAGACGGGCATGGTAATCACTACACCACACGGGATTTTATACTGTTAAATTGAATGATAAAATAAATCCCTTTCGTTCATAAACAATGTCGAATGTACTAACAAAAAATAAATACCCCAGGCAGTACCCACAGGGGCGGCTACCCGTAAAAAACAATGGCGGTCCGAATGGTCGCGACCCGGTTTTGTTTACATAAAGGTTTCACTCAAGTTATTTTGGCCGTTTAATTGTTTTCCCTCTCACACATGCCGGCTCTTCTATTGAATGTTTCAAACTAACTTCAGTTATGTTGGAAAGGGATCTCAATTGACTGGAATTAATGAATAATTATGTATAGAAAGTTTTTATGATCCAAGGACTACCCAAATGACTCGTCAAATGATAATGTCAGATGTCTGTTACCCACGCCTCAATGTATGCATTCTTTTATTTAGATGGCATCAAAGCTTTCTAGTTGTGTCACATTTACTTTAAGTACACTTTTATTCTTCAGCTGCTGTCCTGCACTGACCAAATTTGTATACAACTAGAAGAAACACAAGTCGCTAATTTATTGATGAAATTATCCTACTCGTTTGTCAGCCTATAAAAATAAAGAACTATTCGACGAAATGCAATACAAGGTACATTTAAACGTCTGCAATAAATTGAAAACTGAATAATCGGTAAATTTTCACTAAAATTTTAGTGAGCTATAAATGGATTAGTGCTAACCTAATCATTGCCGCCGTTCCGCTTACGCCAGCAAAGCGCAGGCTTATAGACTAGTTAGCTTAATAGGTAATTTATTTGAAACGCCTGCCCTTTCCGCTTTAGTACAGCAATATTATTAATTGATAGACTCCACGTCAAATAAACATCTATTTTTTAAATATAAGAAAGAAAAAATAATAAGTTTATTTCATAAACCACAAAAGTGGAAAATAAAACAAGGCATAGAAATAATAAAAAAAGAAATGAAAACTGAAGCAAAAAGAAAGTAAATATCTGTACTATCATAGATGCACTTGTCAGCAATTTTAAACAGGGTTTCATTCAGGCAACATTACTTATCAAGTATTAAAGCCGTAAACATCACTTGCCATGCTTGCAATTACACGTAACTTTACTGTTTTTGTAAATCTAATTCCAATTGTAAATAAAAAATAACGCATTCTCTAAAACGTATTCAGCGCACAAGGAATGCTCGAGAATTTAATGTAGTTGCCTCATCGCAACAGCGCGACGAGTAAAATTTAGCGAGAAATTAGCAATGAATGTGCAAAGAAAATTAAAGAAATTAAAGGGATTCATGATCTTACAAGATACGTTTGAGTTTTATCGCCCTTTGAAGCCAACTACACGAGTAAAAATATAATTACGTGTAGTGTAATTGTCAAAGGCTGATGAATGTATGGATAGATCGAAAAATTCATACTGCAATCTCGTATTTAATTCTAAGTTTTATGTTCCACATAATTCTTACACGGAAAAAGGAGGCAATTTCTCTCTTTCTCCTTTATTTCCGTGTCTCTGTATAACAAAAAATAGTTCATCGTGAAACTTACCGCTGTAACACACCTACGTGAAGGTTCATTCACCTTACGGAGCCTGCCGTTATACACGAAATTAAAAATAAAACGTCAGAAGTAGGGCCGAACTGTAAAGGTCGAGATGCCGTAGAATGGAGTTAAAAATATAAAAACGGCAACCAACTCTACTGGCTCGTTTGTATAAAAAATTGATAAATCCTTACAAACTCTCTCGTACAAAAAAGTCAAAAAATATTTATTTTTATCTACTGGTACATACACATTTATGTTTACGAGTAAAAAAGTGGTTGAGGCCAACCTTTAAGTATTTTATAACTTGTGTTGGGAGGCCCCGCTCTTTAGTAATAGTTATAATAATATATTATTTGAGTAAACAATAAAAAGAACATAAAACTTAACAGTGACGGTTATAGTCCGGTAAAAAACTTAAACTTTGATTATACTAGTCCATTTATAACAGAGAAAATCATTTAAATAAGACAGACGTGATAGCTGAGTAAAGGTACCGCTATAAATTAAAACGGATTTCCAGTGTTTTATCCACACTCCTATAATCTTTTAAAACGCCTTCTATACATTATGTTAAACTAAAATAATCTTTCACTATCGTAGCAACAAGAAACCCGAAGTAGGCAGTTTTCTAACAAGCCCTATAACGAGGCATGTTTCTTTACGTAGCAGCTCACCTGATTTAAGCCTATTAGTGTACACGAGCGAGTGGGCGTCTAAACGTGTTTACTGCTTGCTGCGTTTGTAATTGTTTCCTTGTGTCTATCGAGAGGGAACCACCCTTTGTTTTTTCTCGGCCACAAACTCCCCTCTACCTTTTTTTTTACAGAAAAGAAGTATCAGTCATGCAGATGGAATCCATAGACTTATAGACATCTATGATTAATAGAACCAAATTCAGAATTAAATTAAATTCGGATTTATATTCAGATATAAACTTTCAATACAGCTTTAAAATGACTTTAATCCTCATTAACCAAAACATAATTAATAAGAAACACACAAGATTTTTTAAAAACGTACAAGATTTCAACAACTTTATCTATTTTTTGCTTTAAACATACCGATAAATAAAGCAAAGTCAATGAAGCCCGCTCTGGCAACATCCCATGAGAATCGTGCGAAGGCAAGCAGCATATTAAATGTGTAAAATGTTTGTTGTCAAAATCCTGTACGTGGCTGTCCTGTGGACTCACAGGGGAGACGGGACTTTGTGTAAGTCCAATACATCAGTCCCCAGGGAGTCAGATCAACGCCCTCGATATAACGTAACAGTTTTGTTGAAAACAGTCTTCTTGTAATATAATTTTATGTCAGAAATTTATATATACTAGTAATATTTTAGTTTTTTTAATCTCCAACTTCAAGCCACCTTATGGCGGACACTGCAACCTATGGACACCCACGTTCAATCTCAAATAACAAAGTCTTACCACCTACTACTAAGAGAACTGCCTGAAACACAATTGTATCTGCCAACGACACCTCTCTAACTGAAGCACAAGTTGTTTTAACTATAGTTTACTATTTTAGTGCCACTGGTCATGATAACAGACGTCTGCGTGAATATTTTAAACCCTAATTATAGTTCAAAATGTAAAATAAACTTTACCCTTTCATCCAGACATACAAAAGGCCAGACGAGATTCCAAATAAAGGAAAAACAAAGGCATGCGGCATTATTTCAAGGTAGACAAATAGGATATAGCAATAGGTTTTTGCAGCAAGTACTAAGTTTATACAGTATTATAAGGGTGGAGTGTCTCGTTATCTCCCACTCCTAGGTATCCAGAATACCGCGACTGTCAGGTACAAACAAAACCAATTACGCTGTCGGTTCCATATCCGGCGACAATGGCTTCGATTTCATCTCCATTCCATTTTGTGTTCGCTTCAGTTATTCTGTTTCCGCATTTGATGAATATTTGAACGGAATCTCCGGAACAGACATTATTTGTTAGGATGGTAATTGCGTTTAAAATTTGTTTTGGTCTCCCGCCCCTATAGCGTTTTGTGAAACGTCTCGACATTGTTGTCATTTGACTTTTATTTGAATGAAGTAAGATTGTGTTTTTGTGATAGTAAATAAGTTGATTTTGACTTTAGTATGTAGTTGAAAGACCTTATTTATATTTTTGTTAATTATTTATTCACGTTATAAATTAAGTTAGTTATTGAATCACATTTAAATGGATTATTTAAGGGGTCTCACATCAAGTGCACAAAGAAGTAGCTGACCCGTAAGAACATTTCAGAGGAACAATGTCACTTCACAGTGAGTAGCGAACGCTAAGACACGTCGCGCTGACGTCACGTCGACCCACGGCGTTGGGCTGATCAATAATTCACTACGCAGGCCTGCTCGAAGGTCCCTTCCCGCAGCCTAAACATAGCTGTAGGTCGCAATAACTGATTCAAGGTTGGGATTCATAGTTCAGTATGGCCGTACCTATAATTAATTATGACTGATAAACAATAGGCAGTAAGATTTCCTACATTTCTATATATAAGTATTGTCTTACTGTAAATTTAGGCGATAGTAACATTGTTCAAATTCGTATAGTTTCCGTAATAGTTAAATGTTATTAAAGGGTAGAGTAATTTTTCGCTCTGTTTAAGTATCTTTCAACATCTAAACAAATTTGTAAAGAAATATAAGGGATAGTTCGCTCATAAAAAGACACACATAACTTTAAAATTGCGAATTGTCAGTTAAACACGAATCCACATGCCAGTGATACGAAGCGACATCTGTCGGTGCCTGCGGCGGTCATCAATAATTCAGAGCGGCAGCCAGCGCTGAGGGTAACTACCCTTGCTGGGAGAGTTTAAATAAACTTTAAATCGTAAACCACTGCCTGTTACGCTGTTACTTGCATTGTCAGAGGTTATTTAAAGCCTCGGGGACTTATATCTCTACCATTGACTTTTTAGATAAGAAAGAAAAGTGAGATTTAGCTCCGATTGTACCTTAATACTTAAAAACTGTCGAAAAATAAACTACTAAACAAGGTTAAAATTACAACTACAATCTAATGCATCGTTGAGAGCATGTAAGTGAGTTAAAACTTATGATGAATAAAACATTTTACTTTGCCTTTACACCATATACTTTTTACATGCAAATAATATACTCGTATTTTAGTAAAGTACGACACCAAAGTTACTTCTGAACGTACAAAGTTAGTAGCAAATTGTGTGTTACACTTTCGTCACACATCAAAAACAAAAAAAATCTCTCATCTATTTTTTCGAATGCGCCTGAAGTACTTTGTATTCAAGATTACTTCAAAAAGAATCCCTAAAGTAAGACTGTGATTGAAAAACATTTCTATTTTCCAAAGTTAAAGACAACAATTGACAGCTAAAAAGAGTCACCGGTGAAAAAGTAAAATAGGTACAGATAAAAAGTCAGATTGGATCTAAGAAATATCCCACATAACATCGGGCGACAGCCGCGCGGGGTCCGCAAACGACGCGCTATTACGAGAATTGCTTCTGGGACATATTCAATTCACTTTCAAAACGCTGCTTTTCCATCTGTACACTAAGAGCTGTAACTTTTCGAAGCTACGAAGGGACGTATAAGTGCAAAGGACGCTTTAAGATTGTTATGTGGACCTGGAAATGGGTTAAAGGTAACATGGGTAGTAGCTAATTCAGTTATCTGACTCCGAGTTACCTCCAAAAATTTAAAAAATAGGGAGTCAATTTAAGTGACGAAGAAGTGAAGAAGCAAAGGGTATTTTTCAAACCTTACAACTGAGGTGAAACCATTGAGACAATACGGCAAAGCACATTTTTTTTTTATTTCAACCTAGCAAACATGCAGACGAGGAGCCAACGATGGACGGGTAAGTCTAAGGACATGGCCAGCAATAGAGGAGCTGCCAATGCCTTGCCGGCTTAGAAATTTCTAAAGCCTTCGAGGACTCTTTGCAGGAACGTTTTATTAGTGTTGTTCTTATAAGTAACGTTTGGAAGAAGTCAGTTAATCAATGTTGTTACTATGCAGGCTTAAAGTTATCATTATAACACAAACATAGTGATTCATAAATAAAGTATGTTTTCCTGCAGTAATTATAGTTAACGCAATGCAAATGCAGTCTACGTGTACGGGTGCAGCAAGCTAACAATGGATTAACCTTAATCCTTGCTGGAGCTAATTAGATTTAATTCCGACCATTCTAATTTCCTCAAATTATAAAATAAACTCTTTTTTAGCTTTCATAACGGCGCAGCGGTGAGAACTTGAAAACTATTACTGTAGATTCAACTTTAAACAAGCGCCAAATGCTTACATTTAGGCTTGAACTGGTCGTAAAACGTAATTGAGATATTGATACTTGAATATATCTGAATCAATCAACACGTTTTCTCGTAACCATGAAAAATTAAATACGATACTAAATACTTATAGAACTAAATTTATATTTCTTTCAACGTTTATTGTACAAATACCTACGTTATCAATGACCACTCATAATCACTATATAGTATAAAGCAAAGTCTAAAGTATAAGCCCTATGTTTTGTATGTATGTATGCTTAGATCTTTAGAACTACACAACGGATTTTAATGTAGTGTTTTTAATAAATAAATTGCTTCAAGAGGAAGGTTTATAAGTATAATTTACTGATTTTGAGATGGTACGAAGTTCGCCGGGTCAGCTAGTACTAAATAGAATTTTAAGTAGACAGAGGTGTATACGTATACATTACAGATTGTATTAGTAACTGCATTCTAGAAGCGGCTGCGTTGCGGATTGCGGACCCCGTAAACCTTCATTTGGAGTGAATTGGAGTTCGCCGGAAAGCGATTCCCGTAATAGCATGCTATTTGCAGGCTACGTGCGGTTTGCAGGCTTTGAACAAGAAACTAAACTTAATATAAAGATGTTAAGAACGTAATGCACTGCTGTACTGTAACGATATGTGTCTAGCTACACTATTATACTCAAATAATAATTAATCACATATACAATACGAATGGTATATACAAGGACTTATTTTCAAATATAGTTAATGGACTGACAACCTTACAAAGATAGAAAGGAACCAACAAATTGTTTAAAGTATTTGTAATAGCAGAGACTGAAACCTTTCTATATTCTTAATTTTACATGTATATTGTTTAATATTTCTTACGTTACTACGCGTAAGTTTGCACCAGTGTCAATGTTTCCACACTAATTACAAACGCTATATACCGAATTTTTACTATAAAAAATTTACTTGGTATCGCCACATCGCGAAACAAAAATTAATGGAGCATACAATGTTTAACAAACATAAATTCGGAAGTCCAATCCAATACAGAGCAGTGAACGCACAACAATATAAATTATCAACAGGTCGTTAAACTTAACGACAAACGAAAACAATTTTCAGGAATCTATAGGCTTTTTTGGCATATCAAATTTCGTTATGTGCTTTATTTGGTAAGTAAACCTATTCTCTTCTATACACGTTTCATGAATACAAATCTGTCACTCCTACATTATTTTTTAATTCACTTAAGTGAATTAAAATAATAATAAAAGGAGGGGGTTTTCAATTCGATTCGATTTTTTATTTTCTTTACCTGATAATTTTCGACTGGCTAAACAGATTTGGATGATTCTTTTTTTATTTGAAAACTGACGCTTCCTGTTTGGTCCCATATTAATTTGGTCTAGTTCTGACAACGGCAGCCATTAGAAAACCATAAATTTTAAATTTAATTATGTGCGCGACCACTTCGAAAACGTTTTTTTCGTAACGCTAGTTATAATTGTAAAGTGTTAGTTTGTTGTACGTCTTTTTACTCGACATTTATGACGATTTCCTTTCTCAACCCAATACTCAATATTTCGAATGGAAAAGCGGTTGGTTGACAACGTAGTGTGGAGACGCGATTTTCCACTTCAACACACATCTGCTCGGGATGAAATAGGATAATATGATGCCACGAATATTACAAGACGTAGTTAATCGGATGAAAACCATCTATTGAAGCATCGTTACATCATCTTTATATTATATTCATAATAGTTGTGGCACGAATATTAGAAGACACACATAGATAGATCGAACACTTCATTAAATTTTTTGGCTACAACGTGACACAACCTCATAATTAACACAGCTTTTAGTACGATATTATCTGGTTGCCACCCAGATCGGGACCTATCTGGCGCCGATTGTCTAGACTGCGTTGCCATTCACCTTGACAGAGGCGAGACCGTGCCAAAAGCTTATAGTGTTGGACATCGAAGGTCTTCATGCAAGGGCACCCCTTTGATTTAGTTATCTTTTCCATTGTTTTGTCTGCTTACGTCCTTCCTACCTATTCATATTGCAGGAATATTAAATATCTTCGGATTGTACAACGCCCATCTAATTCTTAACGACGTAAATACAATTTTGATATAAAAATACGGCACTAATTTTTCCTCCTTTGCTACTATTCTTACAGTATTGGAGGCTTCAAAAGAGGTTTACACAGGAATGTTCAGGTGGCTCCTGGCGTTGGGTATATTGTGTTGTTCCCGTCCAATAGCACTCATCAATTATGAAAAGCAAAGCTCTATAAGCAGCTCTACTAGTACCAATTCAGTACCATTTCTTTTTATTTTTAGCAACAACACAGCTTCTACGTGAAGACCCGTCGGCATTTAAGGATTTCCGTATCAATGAAACATAACGCAAGCCGCAGCCGCAAGCCGCAAACCGCAATGCGGTTAACTGTCGCTACCGTCACTCACCTTGACAGCGTACCATGACCCCTCAAGTCAAGTCGAAACCGTGCCAACCGCTCTGAGGACGTTCGACGCAAGGACACACAGCTTTCACCTTGTTTCGC
>DWQK01004072.1:0-10817 GCA_018231225.1 Noctuana stator
GTAGCTGCGTCTTTGTCGCGCTAAGAAAATGAAACGGACCAATGAGGGGGTGGGTGACACGCATTTCCGGGCCCGGCTCCAATCAGCTGCTAGAACAAAGGACTCGCGATAGCTACTTACCTACAAGTAGCTACACGAGGGGCGACTATAAGTAAACTCGTGTACCATTGCTCACACACGTGCGCCCGACACACACAACCGATTTTTTTACCTGCGGACGGGTTTTTGTAAGCGTCGGGTATGTTTGTGTGGTAGAGTCTAGCCGGTGATCACTTGGCGAAGTTTACGCAAGTTCCTAGAGTAATGGCTTGAATGTATCGGCTTTGAGATAAAGCGCCATTGCGCTCTGTATCTAACTAAAACGCTAAAGGAATATCTAACTAAACGTAGTGTTGCTTGTATTTGTTGAAAATTTTATTATTACCGTTATATTATAGTATTAGTAGTATGTAAATGGTTATTAGGTGCCTATCAGAGTAGTCCTCGTAGTGTCCTCTTAAAGATTACTGTCAGTTATTAGGTACACCGGACTAATATTATCTACTATCTATATTTCTCGATTCAATTTCACATCATGCGAGCGAGCGACTCACACCATTTATTTTTGTAGCACTGAGTTAGTAGTTCTTTCCGTCTAATCTAGGATTATACCTATTTAATGCAAATAAGAGAAGATAAATAAATTAAGAAGATAATCTATTATAGAGCTGTTAGAATATTCTCTCTGTATCAAAAATAACCATAACTAAATAGTTATAAACTAAGTACCTACTTTTTATAATGACATAAATTGTTTAACTTTCCACCAAATGTAACACTAGGTTCTTTATAGGTGCCTACTGTAATATTATCATTAGGTACACTTAACGTTTAAATGATAATAATACCTAAAAATAGAAATGACGACAGTGGTCCCGCAACTAAAATGTCTTGGCGTTCGCCTCGCATTTGCTCGAAATGGGCTTTCATATCAAAATATTATTCATCTTTATGTCGTTTTCAATACAAATTGGTACTTTAATGTGTTGAAAAGAAAATAAAGCGAAAGAGGCATTATCCTGAATGACATCCTGTTACGGCTTATTTCATCTCCCGACTCCCAGAATCCGCAAGTCGTCGTTAAAGGTACATTTTTCTTTTGCAGTCCTCATGTGGCATAGTCGCCATATCCCAAGGACCCTTCGTCTCGTCGTTGTAATGCAAATAGTGCCTTATATGTCGGCAACACAGTTGCAAATGTAATAATTTAATGGTAACACACCCCGTAAGACTACAATTTGACTATCGCGAATTTCCTGCGTCTTGCGGCTATGAAATGTTTGATGGTGAGTATCCGGGACATGGGAAAAGGGTGCTTGTGTGGGACGGGGAGAGTTTATTTTGGCTTAAAGGGTCCGGAGACGGTGAGAAACAAATCTGCGTAAGGTACAGGGTGTCGAGTAACTCGTGTTCTTACCCTCTCTCCTTTGTTCGAGCCGGAAGAGTGCGCTAGAATTACATGCTTGAGTCTGATGTGCGCTTATTTTTTACGGCGCTATATGGTGTTTCGAGCGCTTCGTATAGTTATGCAGTTCAACGACTGAAGAAATGAGGGGGTGGTTGAGTAGGTAAACAAAACACGTTTGCAGTTTTGATTTAGGGAAAAGCGCGAAAAGAGAACTATAATCCTTTATGAGCATAATGGCTTTGTGCTGCTGACGAGACTGAACTAATGCCACGATTACTTTCACGTGTTCTTTGTGTGAAAATAAATGCATATATAAATCAAACGTTATTTCGGTGTCTACATCAATTCAGCTCTCCAACCTAGTAGGTAGAATAGTAAGTTTTACCACAACAATATTTAAGATCCTCTAAAAATAACTTAAAAGTAATTTAATGTTTAAAGAGAGTGATTAGTACTTTATAAAAAACTTATAACCTATGTAACAATATTGAATCACATTCCTAATTTTGATGACTGTAAGTTATCTTCAATAGTGCTCTCTATTTCCTTCTTTATACTGTCTGCGATATCTACGTTATATCGAAGCTGGTTTGCTCCAGTAAACAATTATGATAGCGGACATGATTTGGCTCAGTTTTTCCTAGCCAGCTCATTGCTTCTCAGCTCTCGTCGACGCTCGCCTTCCGAATACTGATCTCGATTAAATTACTCAGCCAACTATTTTACACAAAACCAGGGGCCATAATTAAAGTCCGAGCGAAAATAGGGAGAATCAAACGTCTTATCTGACCAGGGAGAAATAGCGTTTCTTCGTTGAATAGTTCCTACCCAGTTGGATACGAGTGAGCGGAATAAATAATTATTACGGCAATCTAAAGTTGGCGCTGTTTGCGATGCGGAAGACTTCCTGGGTTTACTGCCGGGACCTCTAATGAACATAGTTTCTATTGGCCGTCGCCATTGTGGTATAGCGTTCCGTTGACTAACGAAAGATAAGTTGATTGTATCTACAAACACAAAGTTCGTATGAAAAGAAACGAAGTGCACGAAATCTAGGGGCAAAAGGCAGTTGAAAAGAAACTAAATACTTATCAATTTTCATGAAGTTTTTTTTAATGTAGCCAACTTTAAATAATAGAAATTCTAGTGAATGAAATGTTCAAGATTGAAATGTTAAAAAGCAAACCTCAAGAGTTATGTCATGCTGCGCTGATATCTTCATACATCACTCGACAAAACTTTCTCCGGGACGTCAACACAAATACTGGCACAAAATACCTACAAACCTACTCCCCGAAAGTTCAATTTCACTTTCAGTTTAAGCACGTACCTACTCGCGCATTCCCATAAAATCAATAGCATAAGGAAATACAATTCAGTTTCACGGTGTCTGAAATAAACCATTCTTTGCATTGAAAGGGGAATAATCTCGCCGTAGCAGCGGGGGCTTAATCAAAATCCATGAATTGCTTTAAATCGAGGAAAACGCAGGAAATATCCTTTGTGTCGGCAATTTCCCGACATGCGTGGGGCTAATGCGCTATCGGCGCGTAATGACTTCCTTAATTAATTCGCAATATTGCCGCCGAGAGGCTCCGGTGTCTAAACTATGCCGCGTTCAGATAAGATTACTGCGAACGCGTCTTCCTTCCTCAATTGCCTTGTTTTACATAACGTTTGTACATAGACTAAGCATACCAATAACCGATCGTACAAGCAAGAGGGTAGCGCGTCGCTATGGCACCGGAGGCTGTAAGAAGTTATTTTAGGGGAATATTACGCGACATCAGGGGCTTATCTTTACGGCAGGTGTTCCGTCCCTCCCCACTGGGACAAATTTACGAAATATGTCTCGACTTATGCGGATCACTCCGTAACGACCGCTGACAATCTTCAAGGTTTATGATGCACTTTCGATATGCTTGAGAGTACGCCGTACGACATCAGTGTCTACGCGTAAAGATTTTGTGACTATCATCTCGCTTCTTCTACTTTATTCCTACACATAACTTAGGAGTAGGTATATCTCAATTTGATACACCGTTTTGCGCTAAGTGAAACAGTACTTCAATGTTTCCATAATTTAATTGCGTGTAAGATTTTGTTAAGTACTTAACACATGTCAAACACCACCCTCGTGATCAAAGCCACGAGGCATTTCTCATTAATTCACGCCCATACTCATGTAAGCGAAGTTGGAACGTTAATAAGCAATTAAATAGATTGATAAAGATATTTACGCCATTCTGCCAATTTGCTATTGAGCTATGTCGGATTTCAATAAACCTTTGATGTTGTGAAGCTCGTCGGAGAATCGATTTATAATCATTGTTTGACAGTTCAGAGACATCGAGTCGACTGCTCGATTGTGTTACAAATGCTCCGCTGAATCCAAATACCAATTATCGTCTTTGACGAGAAAGTATTAAATCTCTCCATAAATTATACGATTTAACTTGAAAATTTTAGTATTTTCTTATACAGTTTGCTGTATTTTTTAAATTTTATTTTAATTGTAACTTAAATATTAAAAAATACACATAAGTAGTAGGTACACCTAACCTGGAGTCCTGGAGGCACAACACACGAAACCGACACGGAGAACCGCTAGACCAAGATGTGTACCTACTGCAATTTACTGAACTGATAGCTTTCGAGCTCTGGCTTTCTATCTTCGTCAAATACGAGTACATTACCTAAAAATAACTATACCTACTTTACGAAGTAGAAGACAGAAATACTTACGTTTGTATTTTTTCAGAAGTCTGTAAATTGATTATAATTTATTGGGACGAACCCCGACCTTCGGGCAACCCTAGCTAACGTATCAACTTTCTTACCTATAGACAATTCTCTAGTCTCTTACCTTCCATACTTTTTTTTTAATGAAAACCAACAAGTAGACTTACTAGCCACAATTGCACGCGACTCCACGTTACCTCTCTATCTGGACAGTAGATCTACCTTCAACAGCGCAAGGTTTATAACGAAGGCTTCAAGGGAATGAAAACAACATTTTTCATGTGTATCCCAGACTTTTGTACGAAACGTTAAACGTTACGAAAGCTAAACATTCACAAATAAACTGTTGCGCACGTCAGTTAAATAAAAATTACGCGAGGACGTCCCGAGGGAGATGTCTCATTGTGAGGCCACAATGAGCGCGCCTGATTGGCGGAAGGATGTTCTCACTAAATAAAAAATATCGTCGCGTCATTTCGCACAATTTTCGACGAATTTTCAAACGATAAAACCTGTCATTTCGCTGTTGACGCGCCTATAAAATATTCATGCAGGCGGGCGAGAGATGAGCGATTTTTTCTTCGATTTACGCGTCGAAATAAGATGTCATTTTCCGTATCATTAGCGGCGAGTCGGAACGCGACTCCACTATTTATACGCAAATAGGATAAAAATGACGCCCAACCGATCGACTGTTTGACACGTCATTGATAAATTGCGATCTTTGCCAATGCCTCGTCAATTTTGATGTCCCTTTTTCGTCTTTTATAACATAAATGTACTTATGTTTTTATGAATTCATTATTTATGAGCTATTATGTTACAGATATACCTATTTCAGTTCGCTGCGTGACTCATTTAATAGAGGCTGAATAGATTCTCAGCTATTGTAGCAGTTTACGAACTTTCAAGCTCATTCTGTTTATTTTTGCGTCTGTTTGTTATTCTATTAACAGTCAAGTTAACTAATCCAAAACTCTATAACATTATTAACGTGTCAGTTTAAAACTATACTTAGTACAAATCATAATATAAACGGACAAAACACTTGACACAGCAGAAAAGCTTAACAAGCCAACACACAAATTGCTAACTTTATCAGATAACATGAAGTTCTCAACGAAAGCGGTTCACTCCACTCCATCCATAATAAGACTTATACAGGTGTCGGCACTCGTATTTCCATGGAGAGGTAAATTCGATCAGAATAAAACTCAAATAGTGCTCGTTGAGCCCTCTCTATGCGGCGAAATCGCGCGGAGTTTATCTCGCCCGTTCACTTGCCGCCTTTTAATTTGACTAAAACTGATGGAAAATGTTTAATACCTATATACCTAGACACCTAAATTTATTATTAATGGATGCATAATATATAACTATATATTACAGAAATATCTGCTATAATTATTGTTTGCTCACATACGTATTGAGGAAATTGTTTCAAACAATGAAATCTAATGTTGCTATTGTGTTTCCTAACTGTTTAAGAGGCGGCATACGTTCACATTGAGTAATAGATACCTACTTGTTTCCATGACTGAGTCTGCAAGAAAGTGAAAAGTTAAGAAAATATTACAGAAACTTTAATCTTATATCCTCATTAATGATACACAAAATCCACACGTGAATTACTATAGGTACTCGTACATAAGGAAAGGTAAATTCTATCGGAATAAAACTCGATAGTGCTTGTTGAGCCATCTCTTTGCGGCGAAATCGCGCGGAGTTTATCTCGCCCGCTCACTTGCCGCCGATACCGACAAAGGCATCTAGATAGGTATACTGTTATCGTAGATACCTATACAGATTAATTTTAGAGCTTTTAAATTACTATTTATTATGTCACGTACCTCAAGATCTTCTCTTGTTAAATTATTTTGGATAAAAACGTTTTTATGCGCTTTCAAATGATACTTTTCCTTTTGAGTTGAGTTAAATTTTTGCCCCTATTTGATATTTATGTATCACTCTATTACCGTATTAATTATTATTAAAATATTTTATGGGTTGATTATTAAATTAATTATAATAAATGAAATAAAAAGTAAATAATTTTTTTGAATCATTGCAACACATAAATTTTATTAAACAGCAGAGTCTTAAAATTACTGTATTATTTTACAGAATATACGCTATTACTAGTGTAATATTGCGATTTCTAACATGTCGCAGTAATTGCACAAAGCGTGGAGAGAGAAGTTGTATCCTCATAGAGCCCTGAGCGGCTTATTATTGCCCCACGTTGGGCGCCAAGCGACAATATTGCGCGGCTGCCCGTGTCCCCGACTAATCCTCGGATTCATTTATTTTTGACAACGCAATACGATTTTATCTCAGGCTTCTGATGCTGTTTGCCGTCTGTTATTATGCTCCCACCATATTCGGGCTACTTATTTATTTACTCAACCACCCCTCATAGGGGTGATTTGACTTTTAATACGCCGCGCTTAACGGCAGATTTAATTTGTTGATGACATCAAATAGCTATTTACATAATTTAAATGGTAAACATGTTACCCCACTTACCTATAGTTTTAATTACTAAATATAAACTCTAAATAAAAATTACAGGAAAAATCAAAATTTTAAAAACAGTTTTTAACTGATACACACAATGGGTAAAATTATGTGAAAGTCTTTATCAGGCTGCTATAGAAAAAATACTGTTTGAGAAATGATTGTGATTGTAGAAAAATCAAAAACATATCGACAAGATGGCGCCGTCCTTATTCAATAGCTACTAACGATTATTATAATGCGAGAACTATCGACACTTGTGATACCTATGCTTAAATGCACTATGCATCACATTTGCATAAATTGACTGGAAAAAGTAATAAGTCATGTTTCTATTGTAGCATAGTTTTATTAACTTTTACCTAACCTGACAGGTAAGCGTCAACTGATTTCGATTAAAATTATTTTTCTATTTTTTGTAGATCTTGTGTATTATTACTAACAGGAGTACAAATGAAAATATTTCTGTTACTCTGGAGTGCAAAGCTGTAGCCTTATAATTTTATGTTTCATTGCGTTTCAGCTGTCTAGAACCACCTGAACGTAATCCAGTCTTTTATTAAAAGGTGCTTTGTGAAATAGTTTATTTTTATTATTAATAACAAGTATTTTCATTTCAAAGTAAATGTTCGTTGAAACTAAAATAATAACTTAAAAAAACCTACTTTGATAGCATATTAAAACTTGACGAAAGCTTAAACTCATGCCACAAACATCATACAATGTTTGACAAAATGATAAAGTAGGTAATTACAAACCACATGCAATACCTACTTCTGTGACACCGGGGACACCCGGGAGAAATTCGAGCCAAAAAAATATTTATCAGCACCACATTTGACGAGACAGACCTCGGCATGACACGATATTTGCATATCTTATTAAAAGCCTCGACGTCTCAGATAAAAATGAAAATGAGACACGTCAAAGAAAAAAAGCGACGGAGCGCTCACGAGACAATGGTTATTTTGGACGATACGAAAAAACGTGAAGTTTTATCATGGAAATTACGGGTGAACACTTTGCATTTTCTTTATTTCCCCGTTCGTGAACGAAGAAATCTGTTTTTTAATTATCGTGTTTGGCAATTAGTTTCGGGGAACGATCTCTTTTCTTTCATTCGCTCTCGCCGGCGAACAACTTGTCTGCGCTTAATGAGGTAATTTATAGTCTAAATTTTGTACGAGCAGAAATGAACAACAAAACTTCATTTCAGAAACTTAAAACATAGAAACGTTTTTGGTTATTGAATGCGCTCCTTTTGAATGGAAAAATGTTATTATCTTTCTTTTTTATCTGATATCATTGTACTTTTGATTAACTTACCCAAATCTATTCAAGAAAGTTAGAGAAAAGAAAATCAGCAGTATAATAACTTTTATGTCGTAATTAACAAAACGCACCCCTCAATCTGAAGCCTGATTTGTCGCATTTCGAACAAAACTCCTTTGAAGTGGGCAAACAAATTGTTGAGACACTTGTGTGGTTTCAAAGCTTTATTATACCCCAAATGACACACCAAGGCAGGATTATATCGATCCGTGGCACAAAACCGTAAGCGTTACGTAAAAAATGACCAAATAGATTAGTTTGATTGCGATTTGTTTAGCTTGTATTCGATTGAAGGATTTCGTTTGGACATCGATTAATCTGGCAATTCTCGATATAGAATTATGGGAATTCGTTAGGACTCTTAATATTACAAAAAATTTGCTTTATTTGAAACAAATAAAATGATACTCGGAATTGGTAGGTAAAGAGAGTTAATACCATTTTTACACGAGCCAGTGAATCCTAGTGTAAAGCTATACAACATCTTGATCACGGAGTAGGATAGTTATTGTTCTAAGCTATCTTTTTCTTAGCTACTTTGCACTAAATATTATTAAAGAAATCTTTAAGCAAATGTTGAATTTTGATTGTAGAAGGTCATCATAAATAACCATGCCGTATTTAAGGCAATAAATGTTACAACTTTCCAATGAAGATTTTCAATCTTCTTACAACTTTATGTGCACAACAGATGTACAGAATCAGCGGCGAGAAGCCCTCTGTTTTTTACGAAGGGTCCCTAATCCAAGAGACATAAGCACGCCTATCATGCAGAGTAATTTTGTGACCCATCGACATTAGCACTGTAAGCCCCAAGTGGGAAATACACTTCCGTCGTCAGTTTTGCCTTAATTTTTCTTTTTTCCACCAACTGTATCTTTTTTCGTTTGTTTTGATAAAAAGATTCAACTATAAGTTGTAAACTACAAGTATGTTGATGTTTTACCATTGCCGAATTAATACTGTCTTTAATAACTTTGTTGAATAATGTTGTTATAGCTATTATAATGAAAATAAAATGAAAAAGTATTGTGGGCGAAAGCTAAAGAAAAAATTATTAAAAGTTGACACATTTAAGAATAATTGTACGTCTAATATGAATCTCGAACCGCATCTCGCAAAGATCTCAAATGAAGGAAATTAAAATTCTCAAACAGAGGGCAGTTACAGTAAATCCTGCCACTAAAACTGCTATATATAGCTTGGAAGCGTTGTAAAAAATCATTGCCTCTACCCTCGGCCCTCGGCGAGGGGAAAAATCTAATCTGTGCATTTTTTGCGGGACCGCGATGCCACAAAGAATTTCATTTCCCACTGTTCATCTATCTCTATTTCACTGACGGCTCTTGTTCTTGTCCCCCCTTCGTCTTCCCACCCCCGCGTTCCTCAGCCGTTTTTTAGATTTCCTCAATCGGAGATAAGGTTAAGCGAATCCATCTTATTAGCGGTTTGTACGCGACATTCTCAGCCTCGCTTTAATTTATTGTTTACATCTGATCTATGTTCCAAACTTCATTTGTATTCAATAGTTTAAAAAATACAAGTAGGTACGAAAAAATATGCATTAACCTTCATAACATCTACTAGTATCTACTACAAAAGCGAAAAACTCAAAAGCTTTAGAATCTTACACAAAACAAGAATCTTTTAATTAAAGACCTTCCTACAAACAAAGTATTGAACATTGTGAACCTTTAATATAGTAACAATAGCGAATGTCATGTTTGTAACAATAATAAGAGACACAAAGAATCCTAATGGTCGAAAGTCAACTTATAATAATTGTGTTAGCAGTATCAAATCAAAATGAGCCTCCACGAAAACAGTATTACACAATTGTACACAATTGACAGTCAAATCGGTGGACATTGCCGCTTTGTGCGTTTATTGCCTCTTATTGACGCGTAATTGTCAATAAATTCCTACGGGAATCGGAGTTTAATGTGGGTTTGGGTGAAAAAAGTTATGTTTTATTAATATTTTTACGAGAGCGTTTAGGAAGTTCGATAAGATCTGCCGCTCGGGAAGTTTTTTCTTTCAATTTCCGTCACGATTTGTACACTCATTATTGGCGAGTCGATGGGGGCGATAGGGGCAGTGGTCGCATGCTATCGAGAGTGCGATATTATCGTATCTCTTAGCGACTTTCATCGGGGCTTTCGATTGTCCCCGGTCGCCCTCGTCTTGTCGCTGGTGAAACGCGATTTCAATGACACTTGCAGTCATTTATGATTTATTTACGAGTAGATAGATTTATTACTTACTATGCGAGGTATTCTGTTTTTGCTTTGTCCCTAAATATCGTTTTATATATGAGTCAATTTTGATATTCAAATATATTGTTATGAGATATTGTAGCTTCTGAGATTAGCTTCCATGAGCGTAGAACTTTTAAGTTTCCTGATCAAATCAAATGTTATAATATAAATGTCTTTATTTTTATATATCAAGAAATTATTTCGTAAAGCTATATAACGTCTTATATAATAAGTGTGATCTCCGAAATAGCCCTCAGACTAAATTACTGTCTTATATCTGTGGATTTTTATGGAAGCGCATTGTGACGATATACAGGGGGATTAATTCAAGGCACGTCACGGGTTGATATCTGATCTTGGGGGTTCAGGGTTCATTCTGATACTCTTATTATTTACTAGAGGAAAAGTGAACTTATTCCTTCAAAACGGTAATTCTTGCGTCACGAAGAGGCCTATGCATGGGTTGTAGAATTTGAATATTTTGCAAAATTTTCTTTTCTGACTCAAATTTTCGTGATTCA
>DWQK01004073.1:0-10813 GCA_018231225.1 Noctuana stator
AGTTTTCTAATATTTTACTAAAGAGGCTTAAATTCGGAAATGAATTTTGATATCTTCAAAGTTGCAACCTGAGGTAATAAGAGAAGATATAATAAAATAAAGTCCCCCGCCGCGTCTGTCGTGTGTGTGTCTAAAAGAGCTAATCGTAAGATTAGCGCGATAATATATATAACTCTACAAGCTTAGTATCTTAAAGTTATAAATTAACAATATAAGGCAAAATTAAACAATGAAACGAATGGTGTATTAAAATGTAACATTTGAAGTGCTAATTATTCTCAATTATTTTCAATAATAAGATATTATTTTCATATAAAACTTACTTTTGTTATTCATAATTTAAGATTGACTTGATTACTTGATTACTGAAATATAAAAGAGGACGAACGACGACGTTATAAAAATTTACGTGCGTGCAATTGCGTCTAAAACTTTATGAGAGAGAGCGCGGCGTCCAGCACATGACGAAAACGCGGTAGAATATTGAAAAACTTGGTTTTAACCGGTTAATTGTTACTACCCAAACCTAAATTCGTGAAAAACCGGTACTTCGCATAAACCGGTAAAAACCGGTTAAGTACAACCTTTAACCGATATGCGTTTAGGTTTGGGGTCAATGACCGCAACCGGTTTTGAAATTAAACCGGTTTCCGAGCCTTGCTTACAACTAATCTTTTATAAATAGCAAAATTATGAAATTCGGATATTTAGACTGATTTATCTCCAATTTTAGTCTTCATAATTTAAAATTTAGACTCATAGTTGGTTGTTTTGAACAACATTTACTTTCTTTACTCATTTGGGTAAAAGCGTTGGGAAACTTCAGAGTCTGGTACTAAGGAAACATAAATGATGAACCATTGCGACTGGAATTTAAGCTAGTTCAGGTGCTACTTTAAATGATACCGACGGCGTTGATGTCTGCTACTATGGATCTTTACAACTTTGGTCTTGTTTAAATAATACAGTCAAACTGAGAACCTCCTTTTTTTGGAGTCAGTTGAAAAAGCAACTACATGCGTATAAGTTATGAAGGGGTTAAACGCTAGAAAGAAATCCCATTTCAGAGAGCGATCAAATGAAACAAAATATGGCGGAAGTTTTGTGTGAATTGAGACAAACAATGTTTTGAGTTTCAGATGCTCAAATTCAAAAAAACAAAACTATTCAGTAACATATACGTTACGCACTAACACTATTAAATTGAAATTCTATTAAATTTCTGTATTGTTAGAATTCATTTAGGGGCGGTATGTAATATGTAAGGATGAAGGTTTCTTAGAAAGTGAACTGCACAAGTATCTACTGAATTTTAAAATAATAAATGCAAACGCAAATGCAAATAAATACAAATGTAATTAAATTAGATGAAATATAATGAAATTGATTATGGTAACATGCAGTATATTACATGGATATAATATTACATATTGCAATAACTTAAAAAACCGTTTTAAAATAAAAAAAAAGAAATGCTGTTGTTGTTGATCGTTTTCCGAACGTGCTATGAAGCATTTAAGGCTCTCACTGTCATCGATGACGTAATACTTTAAGCGACGACGCCATGGAACTTCAGAGTTTTACTAGGACTTCATAAACAAGAACGACTGTTTTGATTACGCGTGTCGAATATCCAGCAAACAAATCGACGAAAACTGCCACAAATAAAATTAACGTCAAAAAATTGTTTTCATTAATACTTCCTTAAAAACCATTTTTCATAAAAAAAAAGAAAAAACAAAAAGTAAAAATAGTATTTCTGGCGTAGATCTCTACGAGCTCGTAACGAAACCGTAGTAACGTAGCGTCATAAAATCTCCCTACGGGCCGGAGTTGTAAGCTACGCTTCGTAGCAACCCCGGAAGATGTTTTGAAATTCAGGGGAAAATACTAAGGATACATAAAGGTTAGGAGAGAATAATTTTGCGAAGCGGCGGTCTGTATTACGTCAAACAATTTAGTTTCTTGTAACGTGTTACGTTAAAACGAGTATTGATAGTATGAAAATCAGTTGTTAGAGTTGGTTAAAAAAAGTTTTCTTAATGCTCACTTCTTAATTTTTAACGATTTTAACTGATTTATACCTTATAAATAATATTACACTTAAAATAGTTATGGTGTATTAATATGGCACCGAAAACGATTAGTGTTTGCAGATAATCAATGCGATTAAAATGTTTTTCTTCCGAAAAAGTATTTTGTTCACTACTAAAACTATTTAAAAGCTATTTTGTAATAATCTGTGACTATGACGATAAACTATGACTTAATCTAACTTTATTATTAGGTAATTAAGGTTTAATTTTATAACGCCAATCGACTGCTTCATACTTTATCTATATGTCAAAGCGGTGGATTATGACGCCAATAATGACGCAACGGTTACCGCGGTATGCCAGTGTCGCTACTAGGCTGACATAGACACGAAGATATCATTGAGTTAAACAGAGATAAAATTATAAGAGAAACGGTACACGTTAGAAAGAGATACACAAAAACACGCATGCGCGTAGCCAAAATGGGGCGGTTACCAACAAAACGGACGTCTGAGGACGCAAGCAATGACGTATTCCACGAACATACTCGTACACGTTTTGGAGCTCAATCTTCGCGTCCTCGTCGTCATAGAGATAATCATCGAAACACCTTAATTAAAACTAAAATATTAATAATAAAATATTTAGGCGCAGTACTGCAATTTTCGTTTTAGAAGTTTTAATAAAAATTGAAAACAACTTGGCACTTTGTTCTTAGAGTGTTTTTTGTTCTCAAAGAACTCGTTCGTGGGTGATTATTAAGCAGTAGCGTTAATAGTGAAATCAATTTATTGTTTGAGTTGCGTTTATTTATTATTTTCTGGACAGTCAATTTTGTGAGAATAAAATAAAATAAAATAACAACGTCATAATTTTTTTCAATCAAACAATCTTAGGAACAAAAAAACTTTACTTTACTTTCAAAATAGATTTCCTTAAGGGTCGGAATTACTTTGAGAATGTCATGCAATCAAAATGTAAGTACTAGAGCCACATAAAAGCAAGGAATGATAGTTATACCAAGGAATTATTAAGGGCGTGAAATACGTAAGAAGGACTGAGAGAGAAAGTTGCGACGCATGCGTAAAAGCTTAAGTGAACTTGACAAGCGAACGATAGTAATCACGTCATTTTGATTTGAAAGTAATATTATCTGGAAAAATTGGGTTGAATTTAAGGAAAACTCCTTTTTTAAAGATTAATAACGAAATGTTTTTTGATAACTTTAAAGCAAGTAGAAAATAAATTTGTTGATTTAGCTTTATCAAAAGAATTATTCAATTTTAAACTACATCATATTTATTATATGTTATCTTGCCTTAGAAGCTTGAAAGTTAAAATGAACGCGGAAAATTAGGGATGAATGACATTTGGCCGGGAAATGTTACGCAACGACAGCAAATGTACTAAGGTAGCATAAAGAGTAAGAGATCATTGTGAGAGACACAAAGTACGCGGTTAGAAAGAGAAATCAAACTCGCGCATGCGATTTACGAATATACTTACACACACGTCGCGATAATAATTATGGGAAAAGTGAAAATTTAGAGGAAGAATGACGTAGATTAAAATTTAACCTTTTTTTTGAATAATCATTTAATATCCTTCCAAGGTAATCTATAGTATTTTGTTTATTTCTTTACTTTTTGTTCATTTTGTAAATTGAGATGAATAACTTAACCACAGTACTTAATGTTTGAAATTATTAAAAATAACTATCTAAACTATCTAATAATAAGTAAGTACTGTTTATTTTTTTCATAAATACGAGGGTGAATTAATACAATAAAGGTAAGTTTTATGTTTTTTACACAATTTTGTACAATATTTTTTTTTGTATTTTTAGACGGTATTTTTTAATATTTTTTTTTTAAAGTTATAATTATGAATGCTCTAAGATATAAATATTTGAAACATATCCGATATCCGATACATTTGGAGTACTTGGGATGGCATAAAGAAGCTCGTAGCTTACGTTAGTGGGATAAACTAAGTATGACGTCACATTACCGGAAAATGAAACGCAACTTAAGTAAAGGTAGCAGGATAACATAAACGTAAACAGCTCATTAGGATAGACAAGGATAAAATACTAGATAACATTGAATTAAACTCACAGATAGAGAGAGAAAAAGAGAGAGAGTCGCGCATGCGTAATATTCTAATAGTTTAATTCGTATGACGCTATGCATGACGTCTAAGTTAGAACTAAGTTAAGATACGATTAAAAGAACTTCTAAGTTTAAAGGCAAAAGTTCCTCTTCCTTCGCAAAAATAAATTGTGAAGAAGTGGATTATGTTATAACAAAATAGTCATAACTTGTTTTACTTAAGTCTACGAAACTTTACTATGAAATACGTCATCGCTGACGTTACATGGCGTATAGCCCCGCCCTCTGGTAGCTTTACGCATGCGTAATTTCTACTTCTCTTTCTAATGCAATACATTATTTCCTATAAACTTGTCCTTGTTGAGCGTTAACGGTGCTTCTCGTTTATGTTAGCCTAGTAACTACATTGGAGATTCACAACATTCTCTGCGTCATATTACGTCATAGCTTCATGAAGTCTATACAATGACTGTGCTTATTTTATTTTTATATGTAAAATATGTCAAAGTTACTTATTTAAAAATATAATTTTTCGGAAAGAGTTGTAAGCGGTTAATAGGAAATTTTTGAATAGGTAAGTAAAAAAAAAACAACAATAATATAACAATGAAAACTGTAATATTTATTGTTGGTTATTATATAGTAAAATTTTTTTCGTTTATCTACAGATCGAGTTGTTTATGTTGGACAAGAAGCAGTTGACAATTAGGCAGCTCATTTATTAATTAAAAAAAAAAAACAAGTAGAACTACGTTTGTGACGTTTGTGTCTACGAGTTAATCGTAGCAATTTCGTTATTTTTGTAGGAGTGTCGTAGCCGTGTCGTAGCTACGCGCCTTTATGAGGCATCCATGTTTTAAAGCTAGAATCTGTTACTAGGGTAACAAGAACTTGAAGATCACTACCGGGTACAAAGTACATATTTCAGTAATAAACTACCAAATATTGGTTTCATTTGAAATTTCATTGAAAACTGAAAATTTTGATTTTTAGATTAATTTTTTAGTAGGTTCGATTTAAGTAAACTAGTTTCAAACATGTACGTTTAATTTATTGTACATTCCCTTCTGTTAAACTTATCTCGGATAGTAACAATTTTACAAAATCAATAGTTAATATTTTATTTTACTTCATTATCACAATTATATTACATGATTTATTCAAAGTATACAAGTAATGAATTTACCTATATATTTTATATAAATTCATTACTTGTAAATTTTTTTATTTGTTTTTATTAGTGGCGCCACCTCTTCGCGTACGTAGACATCAACTAGCAGGAAATAAAGTAAGAATATCCTAAAACACTTATCCAGCTCTTTTAGTTTCGTAAGTTTCCAAGGGATGGCGCTTTTTTCGAAAGGCCTTTGTCAAAGTCAATGTTGTTTATGGTTACTACAAAATGGTTGTTTAAAATAGTTTTATTCGTAAATTATTTACTGGTAAAATATGTAGCAATACATAAATTAAAATTTTTTAAATGTAATTCTTGAAAACATTCTCTCAACTTTTATAAAATTTTCTTGTAGCTTTGTCGTAAGGTGGTCTTAAATGAAATTATTCACATATTCGACATAATATCGTAGTGAACTTAAGAGTCTCGGGACATAATTATTAGCGATAATTTTCATAAAATTTCCCACAGAGTCCAATCGCTAACAATGGCGAATCGAGGCCAGCGTATATCGATGAAGATGCGCCTATACAAAATACAAAAAAGAATAAAAACGAAGTATTTTCAGAGCCTTCTCATTTTTGCTTTTATTTTACTGATTAACTTACTTCTCTGCTACTACAACTAAGTATATTCATAAAAATTGGGTCAAACAAATCTATAAAACATTATAAGAACAATGCACCATATAAAAGTTATGTTGTGTTTCTGAATATTTCCATGTTACACAATATTATTATATGTATTTTTACAAGTCCACCTTTACGAGATAGTATGAAAACTGAATTTCTGAAACCTTCACAACATAACAGAAAGGCTTCAGCGCCAAGGAAAAACGTACTAGGATAGCACAACTGTAGAACAGTATACATGAGCACGCGAACTGCAATGGTCCACAGCGACAAAGGAATATGGACGCTAATCGTCCAGCAAATTATTCCTTTCCAGGATCAAACTTTTCGTTTAAGCTGTTATTTTTTTGTTTTAACATTCATAACATCCGACCTCAACCTTAATAGGTTGCCATAAATTTATCATTGTCAAAATACAAAATACTTAAAGAATTAAAAATTAATTACATTAAATTAATTAAAATAAAAAACATTTTAATCTCTTTACGTACTCGTAAGTACCGACTAAGACTATACGCTACTTAAAAAAAAAGTATATGTCGCTAGTAACTGACGCTACGTTACGCACGCGCTAACTTCTAATTCAAGCGCACACCCCCAAACCTTTTTGCCTGTTTGTCCTACTCTTTTATTCGCTTAAAAATAGAGACAGATATAGTCAAATTTTATTTACATGATGATGTTGATTTATGTTTTACTAGTAATAGACGTGCGTTGTAGTCATTCCCCGAGACGTGTATTCCGTGACGACGTGACAAATAAGTGACGAAGACGAGGTAACGATGCGAGATAACGTTTCTGTTGTGTTTTTAACAAATAGCCTAGAAAATTTAATTAAAATTGTATGTATTGCATTGTATTGTATTTATCTAAAAATGTATTTTTATTATTATACATTTAAAAAGATTTTTTTCCAGAGAAAGAAACTATATGTACAAACATTTACATAAATTTTAGCTATCCGCCCGGATACATTTGGGCAACGGAACTGAAGGGCTGACATTCGTAGCAACGTCGTAGCAAGGCTTTCACGCTACGGAAAATCTTACCAGGGCCACATAAGTTGCAAGAACTTTATGGTTCCGAGAAAACTCAGTGGAAAATTCAGGGGTTGGATAAAGCTTAATCCACGCATAGATTTCTGAAAATCCCGATTAGAGCGGAAAATGTCTACTTTGTACCAGGAAATCATGGCTTATACGGATACGAACAGAAAGCATTAGAAAAGCAACGTACCTTGCAGACGATTAGGGGGCGGAGCCTACGGCAATTCCGCGCAGGCGCAATAGACATGATATTTTCCTTCCTGCATAAGTTTTCAAAGTTTTCTTTTATGAAGAAAACCTTTTAGTAACAAAACTATCAAAAGTTTGTTTAAATTTATTCTTGCTTATAGGTAATGTTAATTCTCAAATTTTTTCAAACATCATAGTACGTGTTTTGTATTATAATAGTTTATACATATATTTTTTTACAAAATAAATACATAATTTAACATTATAATAGTTTAATGTACTTATTATAAATATTTTCTACTCTAAGCTGTGTTCTAGAAACTTTTTTATATGTATTTACTGGAAACAAAAACGCCCCGCAGTGAAAACCAACTGGTTAATAAAAAGGGCCCCCATTTAAGAAGAACTAGAACTCACAGAAATTGTCCGTAAAATGAACAGTATTTTACATACATAATGCCATTTGACGAAAATCTTCCTTTTGTATTTAAAAAAAACATAATAATTCTTTATCTAAACTTAATTTCAATTAAATGTTAAACGACAGTTCGTACTTGATCTGTTTGGTTTCGTTATATTTTTCAGATCCGCAAAGGCGGTTAAAGACAAAAATTCAATTAAACGTATCGATACGACAAATAGAATTGGGCTGTTTGAAAAGGAACGAAATGATTATACTCGCCCCCGAGGGATCAAATTCCGAGATCAAAAAGTAATCAATTTTGTTTCATAGAAATAATTTTTTGTTTAACAATTTATGAGTGCTTTACGTTATTTTTGGCCGCATATAATATATATTATTATTGGCCCACTTAATAAAATTGCGTCTTGGACCATAACTACGTATTCCATATAACAATAGAATTATATAATATGCATGTCCAAGAATGTATTTGTGTTAAGTGAACTGTTTACGTTTTTCATGGTGTAAGTGTAGGGGGTAAATGTAGGTTACATTATGTAATGTCTAATATTAAAAAAATGTAAATACGTGCCTCATTTATTAAAAACGGCCGTGAACACATAAATCAAAATAAATAAAACATTTTTTTTGTTATAACTTAACAAATATTGTTAAGAATCGGTAAAGAATATTAATTTTCGGATAAAGCACCCTTATTTTAATTGGAAGCGTCAAATATTATCACTTACTCTTTCTAAAACATCATCCTTTTTAGTGAATGTTCATACCTGAAACAAAACGTAATATTTATTATTTAAAAAAGGCACTTACTTTATATTATTATATACTATATTCTTACTATACTAAAAAAAATTACACTTTAAATTTTAATGGTCTCTGCTTAATCACGTTTTTATTAATTATAGCTCGCATCTTTGTACCCTATGTTTTGTTTCAACGTCATTATGTCCCGTTGAATGATTCGAGCATGCATGCATAAAGGCGGTAGGGTCACGTAAAGGTCATAAGGTTCCAAATTCAAAATGAAGTCTCAGCTTATTAGATTATTCATAAATAAGTATAGAAGGAATATTTACGAGGAAATTAAAAGATACCATGAAGGCACAAAATATTGTCTCACTTAGACGCGAAATCATTCCCAAACCGTTCACACATTTCCTCAAAACATTTTAAGAGGAAATTACTGCGATATCTGAAGGATAACGTTTGTTGATTCGTAGGGAGATGACGGCATCATCCGATTCCTCACTGCGATCACTCTAACGTAAATTGAAATTTGGCAGAAGTGTCCGTGCCGATATACTTTTGAATAATTTTCAAAAGTGGATTAAGGGATACGACAAAGTGATTAGGTGTGGTACTGAATGCTTCTGACATAATATTAAGAAAATGTTATCGACCTTAATCATTTTAGATTGCGGTAAGATCAAGACGAAAAGTTGGACTTGCCTTTTCTTTTACATCATAATATTAAATCCTTGCTTACAAGTCTGTAATACTAATAAAAAATAACTCGGATAAAAACTCAGAAGCTTCCTTCCTACCTTTTAAAAAAATGTCTTTTTAGACTTACATTTAGATTACTAAGTATTCCTGTGTACCATAGATACACAATCACACAAATACACAGCAATAACCTGCCTACATTTAACGAACATCTTGCTAATAATATCTATCCGTTTATATTCCTATTTCAAATCATTCTTAAAAATTCTCGCCTTAATATAATCGGTATAAGTTGGTTGGTAAGAGTTGATAGCTTAGTAATCTTTTAAGTAAATTATTTCATTAAGTTCTTCACAAATGTCATTCACCTTTCATTTTCTTTAATACAATTTTGAGAGCGAAGTAAAGCATTGAACAAGCCAACCCGTAATCGCTTTTGTGTGAAAGAATAAGGATAGCTAGGGTTCTACTCTATACACATCAATCGGTATTTTCATTCAAAATGTTCGTCCTCGAACGATTGAACGATTTCGTTTAATTTTTTCGTTCATTTGAACCAATTAGCCATTTCACAACAAAGCGAAGGACAAAATTAAGACCCTAGTCATTCCGTAGATTCAAATAACCATTTTTAACCGGTTTACATTTGCGTAACTTTTTTAAAAATGTAGTCGTAAATACTTTAAGACCAAGGAGGTACCAACCATAGAGTAGCAGAAAGTTGTCTTAAAGAGGTCGCTGTTTCAGTGATTAAGCTGCCTATTGTACAAACTTTTACAGTTATTTTGTTTATTATTTGTGTACAAATAAACGCATTATGTCGTTGTTGTTGTTGTGGTTACTACTAATTTAAGATAAAAAAGAATATAAAATAAGTTTGCGGAGTTACAAAGTAGACACCTCGTTTCTTGGAGGCGCCGTACGTTCTAAATACTGTTATCGGCTGTTGGGAAGTAATTAGATTGTTCTGTCGCTTAATTGAATTCTATTTCGTAATGTGGAGGCAAGCGGGTATGAGGTTCAATTTACTGCTATTTCTTAAGGGTAATAGTAATTAGTGAAATTAAAAATGTTGAAATTAAGGTCATGTAAAAGACTTCGAAATAGGAGCCTCAGATATAAGAAAATCCTATAACAGCGTTGACTCGTATCTTTTTTGAGTTTAATTTAATTTTATACAGAGTTATGTTATGTTTTTGCCTGAATTTATTTTCAAATCATCTTAAAATAATGTACCTGAAAGGTCACTGAATGCATTTAAATTGGTCGAAAATTAAAAAAATCTTTAATATAATTATTTATTTTTCTTATCTTTCTACGCCTGAGGGGAAACCCGTCACTTGTATGCAAGTTTCTTTGAATAAGCTCAGTTACTTGAGGCTGAAATGTATAATAAATATTTATGGTTTCTCGCCAATCACATTTGCA
This sequence comes from Noctuana stator, assembly GCA_018231225.1. Lineage (NCBI taxonomy): Eukaryota > Metazoa > Arthropoda > Insecta > Lepidoptera > Hesperiidae > Noctuana > Noctuana stator. The sequence continues at coordinate 10,487 of DWQK01004073.1, forward strand.
AGCAAAGGGAGTTACGACTCTTGCAAACATATTTTTTATCTACCTTTGAAAATATCCTTCGATAAGAGTAATTTTATGGAAAGAGAAAAAATAGAAACCTAAAAATAGATTACACTCTATCCATTGCGTATGAGACTATACGTACTACGAATACGATACAACGAATTCAAGTCAACCATAGTTTTAAACAGATAGAAAATCAAAAATTTTTATTCATCTTATGGTACACGTATACACTGTATGAACGTCATATAATAGGGTACATCGGTAGAGCCGGCGGAAAAAACTCTCGGCACTCCTTTAAAATCAAGTGTATAAATTACAAGT
>DWQK01004074.1:0-10813 GCA_018231225.1 Noctuana stator
CGGCTTAACGTGCCCTCCGAAGCACGGAAACGCGCATGAAATTTGCCACTAGCGGTCACCCATCCGAGTACCGGCCGTGCCCGACGCTTAACAATGTGATCGCTTGCGATTCACACTACCAGCGAGGCTATGCGCGCTTCACATACCTAGTAGCGACTGATAAAATGATAAAAATATAATATATTATGCAGAATATGCACTGATATAAAATGTTTAGAAGAAATGAAGTATAGGAAATTAATCTTCCCTATAACGATAAAAATACCGGTAGTGATAGCGAACATTTTGTTTCTCCCATACGATGAACGGGACTTGCTTTATGATGTAGGTACGTCTTTTCTATTTATAGCAAAGCAAAGGAATTCTAAATTCATTAGATTAGGTATTGAGAGCCTTAAAAATCTATTCGGTTCGTCAACTCCAGTTCACCAGTTAAGGAGTACCTTCATATTTCAATATTAGAATGTCACGACTTATTAACTCTTTGATAAAACGGTTGACCTACGTATTGCAACGAGTATAAGTCGATCTCACACGTGAGCTGACGACCCGTAGATTATTGAAAGGCCGCATGTTCTCCTGTGTCCGCAATACTCGAGCGTCACTGGACCGAACGTATAATATATTATTATTAACAACAGGAAAGTATTGATCATACTCCCCCTTCTCCCTACACTTGTTACGTCATCGATAACGTGTGCCTCTGTAGTTATGACGTCACGGATTCGTAGCCAACCACTACGTCATCATTTGGGGCGCATGCGTATTGCCTCTTGCTCGAGCTAAAAATAGTCTCCGGCCATATGCTTCTATCGCAAGACAAATTTCCTGTCATTAATTAATTTTTATACAAGAAATAGTATATTTCATACATCAAACATTTACGAGTGTCATGGTTTAGTAAGTTTAAGTGCGTAATGTATCGCCACTAGAAAAATATTCAGATCGTGCCCTGGTAATAGAAGTAGTGTTTGTGTACAGTGAGCAAAAAAAAAAAATGTTTGTAGCAATAACATTCCGAGTTAAATTTATATACAGTTTCCATAAATTCGGTGAAATTTTTCAATACCTTTAAATAACTTATAACTTTTGATATTAACATACAAGTTCTTTAATGAAGGATATTATTGTCCCCCCATACATCGAATTAGGTTGCGCCTTGGGGTCAACTTTACAAGACGGTTTTCGGATACCAAGTCGTGTAAGACTTTTAAACTTCAAAAAGTTCCAGTATGTTAAAAATAATTAAAAATACACACTAAGTTGATATAATCTAATTATTTTGAAAAATAGGTTAAGTAACGGGTAAGGTACAAGGTATATTTGTGATAAATCACAAATCATTCAAAGCATTTAACTTTTGTAATTGCATTTTAAGTGACATCTTGCGGATATTACACTATACTTTGTACATTGCTACACATTTTATTTACCTTTCGATACTGAAGGGTCGGTATTAAGCAACCCTCTTTCTTAATTTGGCAAACCCGTCAATAGATGTCGTTACTCGGCTCCCTTAGCTAAAGCAATATGGCGTCTCGTGTAGTTCTGTAGTTTGAGACGATGTGAGTGATTCTTTTTTTTGTAAATTTTTTAGTTCCGGTGTATATACTTAGTAAAGGCCTACAGTTCTAGGTTAATTTAACAACAAATATAGTGTGAAATGCCGCAACAGTTCAGGTATGATATTTTGTACGCTTTCCATCTACAAAGTATATACAGACTCGTTCACTATATCGATTTTAATTTGCTCACTTCCTATTTGTTTTTTTTTTTACGTAGGGTTCGTTGATCCATCTTCAATATACTTTACTGGGTAGTCGAGTCGAGTACTTACATTACCTGTAGTATTATTTTAGGTTAGGTGTTAGACATGTTAAAAAATAAAAGCTGCATTGAATTGACGCATTTACATCTTTCAAAATGTAACCTAGCAACGCACGACCTTGAATTATTAGCTTCATGCGGAGCTTTGTCTTGTACTTTTGTACATTTATAAGTCAATTAAATTACAATCTAAGATTACAATTAGGACAAAAATATTATTATTTGTATTAATAGTTATTCATTTTTCCTATTCTTTTTTGATATTTCATAATATATTGAAATATGAATTACCTACTTACTATGTTACTATTAAAAGCTGTTTAGGTTCATATTGTTACATAATTGTTACATAATCCCATGTATTTTTTCTTTACAGGTGCTGTCGCTTTCCTTTCCGGATTATGGTTGATCTTAACAAAAGTATTACATTTAGCTAAATTTTTCGTTACAAATGGATCCTATATTAGAAAATGAGGCAGCCTCCTCAGAGTCGCCGACAAAGCATGGCAAATCTAAACAAAAGCAAAAAAAGAAAAAAAATCAACCTGCAAATCAAACGGTGGTCGGCGAACGTAAAAGATTTGTTGTCACAACTCTGTCCACCTCAGAAGAAAAAGAAATTCCATCAGATTCTCCAACACAAAGTAATGTCCATACAATACACTTTGGCACGCATGGAGCTGAATCACAAAGACCTCACGTACGATCAATCTTTAAAGATAAGCCTACTGAGTCAAGATCATCAAGCGTTGAAAGAGAACCGGTTAATAAGAAAGAATATGAAACTTTTCATGGAACCTCTTCTAGTCCACGTAGTTCTATTTTTGACATTTTTAGAATAAGAAGAAAGAGTGATTCTAAAAAGCATCAGTCTATAATACAAAATGTTAAAGGTGCTTTAGGAGCAACATCAAAATCCGCTGATGCTCCAGAATCCTCAAAAGAAGAAACAAATGTTACGGAATCAAAAGACTCTCATAAGAAGTACTATTATACTGTAACTGGTGTTTCTTCCCGAAAGTATAGTCCAATTACTAGGGTCATGGATATATTTAGAAGTAAACCTCATTCTGAGTCTAATCAAACACAAGCTGAAACAACTAAAAAGAAAAATACGAAGCAACCTCGCCGCTCATCAATAGGAACAACTTCACCAACTTATCATAAAAACTCATATGCGTCTTTGGATCCAACTCAAGCAAAACAACTTTTCAGAGAAATAAGAGGACTTCCCAAGTATGACCCGTATTTATCAATAGTGCAAATATCTGTAGGTGGAAGGGATAAAACGAGACTGCTCTTAAATTTTTTCAAGTATCACAAGTGTTACGAAATATTGCCTAAATCAGCCAAAGTCATTATCTTTGATACACAATTTTTGGTAAGAAAAACCTTTCCAACCTTAGTGTCTCATGGAATTAGATCTGCGCCGCTATGGGATGCCAATAAAAAAATGCTCGTTGGCATGATAACTGTTACTGATTTTATAAGAATACTCCTCTATATGGAGCAACAAGATTTTTCAATGGATGATTTGGAGAAACACACACTTCATAATTGGAAGAAAATATTGCGCCCCAGCCGTAAGCCGTTGTGTAGCGTAGGCCCAGATCAATCTCTGCACGAGGCTATAAATTTATTGAGTAAAAATCGTGTTCATCGACTGCTTCTCATTGATCCACTTTCCGGTGATGTTCTCTATATACTATCTCACAAAAGAATACTAAGATTTCTCTTCGTGTACCTAAATGAATTTCCTGAATTGACGTTTTTCCATAAGAGCCTAACTGAATTAAAGATTGGAACGTACGATGAAATTATGTCTGTTACAGAAAGCACTAGTATTAAGGAAGCATTTCAAATTTTACTGGAAAAAGATGTATCAGCTTTACCAATTCTAGATGAACACGGAACTCTTTTGGATGTATATGCGAAGTATGAGGTATTGAATTTAGTAAGTGAAAAATTATACTATAATTTATCCTTAACTATAGGTGAAGTAAGGAATAAAAAGAAAGACTGGGAAGAAAAATTACAAAAGTGTCGTTCGAGTATTACGTTATACGAGGCCTTAGAAGTAATAGTTAGAACTGAAAGCCATCGATTATTGTTAGTTAATAGGGAAGATAAACTTATTGGGATCGTTTCACTCTCTGACATTTTAGTATATTTAAATAGAATAATTCCTACAGAAAAGAAAGTATCATCACTACAAGAAATATTTAAGCCTTTAGAAGTAAATAAAGTGCCGGAAGCGGTTAAAGAGAGTGAAAATGAAGTTATATCAATTGAAGTACCCAACTTGCCTGTCAACGTACCTGAAGGTGACAAAAGTGCCAAAGGCGCCGATGTTTCACCTACAACAAATGTAACTGATTCACTTGAAGGAAGTAGTAACATTTCAGACATTCAAAATACAAACGACACTAGTCCAAAAACTGATTAAAACGTTGAAAAGACTCAACGATATTTATTTACAAATCTTAGTCGCATGAACATTTAATTGCCTAATGATAATTATGTAGTCCATTGTTTTCCAAAGAAAAAACAAAATGTTAAGCAGCTAAATCGTTGTATTGTTAATCTCATAGTGCGCTTAATGCTTACCGATATTGTAATTAATCATACATAGTTTCATCAATTATCACGTGATTGCCTTAATCATTATTTAACTCATTATATTATTGCTGAAACTAAATAAAATATTTTAGAATTTTGGATCTTTAATTGCATTACCTAGGTTACCTAATACTATTTTGTATTTACCTACTCGTAATTTTTATTCAATTCATATATGTATAACCAAATAAGTTTCCTCTACTTTTCTTTTTGTGTATTTTGAACTTAAATCTTTGTTATTTTTTAATCTTTCAGTAAGTTATTACATAATTATACTTATTATCACCCATAAACATTTTATTATCGTTATTATACAAGCTACTCCAAATTGGTATGTCTAATGTTTTTGAAGATTATATTTTTTTTTAGAAATCGGTTCGCTTTGTAATGAATATTTCGTAATTAGTATGTATTGTATATTTCGTAATTAGTATGTTTTGTAATTGCAATGAATATATGTTTGATAAAATTTCAGAGCAGTGAAAGCCTAGTAATTAAATTTTGGTCTACCAATCCCACCGGTCAGGGTTCGATCCCCTTTAATTTTGTTTTGAGGTAAACATGGTGACAAAAACTGCATACCTTTGAGTTTTCCTTAAAATTCTCGAAAGGCATGTGAAGTCCACTAACCTGCATTTGGCCAGCGTAATGGACTGTAATTTAAGCCCTCAGCATACTTGAAACGACGTGTGTTCAGTTGTGGGCAGCGATGTGTTAATGATAATGATAATAAATTTCTGTACCTATAGTTGTTATATTTCAAGAAGTGCAAACACAGTTCTACGAGAGAAACTTACTTTTATAGGTGCATAAAGATTATCGTAGGTACAGGGCAGGCGCATGCAGTGTGAGAAGACGCGCAACCGGTCCGGTGGAGGAGCGAACCCGGAACAAACCACTTCGCTCAAGGTTGCTCTGTATCTTTCTGTGAGAGGAATAAATTTATCTCGCCTCTGCTATGAAATCAACCTGTTACATTAAAACTACATATTATTTATATGCAAGAATGGTGTGATTAAATATCGACGAATTTAGTGATAAAATTTTATTCTAGTCCATTTAAATTGAGTAAAAAATGAATTCTAACATTTTATTTTTGCTTTGTGAGAATAAATAAACTTGAATCAGCATATAGAAAATCAACTGATAATTTATACATTAAAATTATATTTAATAATAAATTAAAATATATTAATAGTAAAAAAAAAACTTAAGTACCTATTATTCTGTAACAAAAAAACTAGGACTTTGGGTCAACGCGATAGTACCTAACAGATTCTATACCAATTTGCATACGAAAACGAGCCAGTAGCAGCCCACTCGTGTGAAACCGGTAAGTCGCTTGGCACTGGGTAAATAAATATGGAAGCTTGTCGTACGATTGTGAGACAAATCTGCCTACACACCAACGCTGCCCAAACAACCGTCATGGCGGACAGGTTATGAGTAAAAATAATATGTTATAATATAAAAGAAAGGTGCGTTTAGTTACAATTGTTTTATAATTTTTGTTTTTGTAACTGTATTTTACTTCCGTTGAGTTATTTTTGGACAATCTTCCTACTTCGTCGAGGCTACCTACTAACAGAGGTGTTGCTCACTTTTTGAGTCGTATTGCTGGGTAAGATTTTTTCTCTCTTCCCCCAACTAGGGTAGGTATTATTATTAGGATGACGGTGATATAGCCACGCCCAGTAGCCACTGCGACCAGGACCATTGATCTGGTTCTAATGTTCAACGTTCGTAAATAACCGTGTCATGCACATCCAGATCGTTGATCGTTGCCGCCCTGTATAAGACTTTTATGACGTGCGTCGCGATGTATGTGAAAGGACGTTACCTCTATCTCATTTAAGAAGACCTATTCTGGTTAGATTAGATGTTTATTCAAAATATTACAGTGAACTTGTTACATCGCTAACTGTATTAATAAATTATAGCGGTTAAGCTTACCATAACACTTTGCTGGAGTAGCAGGCATTTATGCAATAAAATTAATGATTGCGCAGGTACTTACAACTTACCCTTTATAATTTTTATATTTATTATATTATTTATTGGAGTACCTATGTACAATGTTAATTATTATCTTTTGCATTTTGTTACTAAGGTATTTTGAAATAAATAAGTAAAAAAATTACCTGAAAAACACTCGTGCAAGCGTAAATTACATCTTCTGCGAGAACTAAAAATGGATCGTATGCATTGCTCATTGTCTTATTAAAATACGACTTTTCACAGTAGGCATGAGCCTGGCAATGTATGGCATGATAATGAACTATTACGTTTTCTTAAACTGTCAAAAATTGTACTTACGCCCCCGGTCCGTGTTGTGCCAATGTTACGTATTCACTAAGCTTAGTTTAAGTAGATATTATATTGTACGCGAGGAAGTTTATTCAGTCTCTGTACACACACAGATTTTTACTGTTTGTTTTCCTCAACATTCAACGCTGCAGATTCTAGTTTACTTTCTATTTACATACCTAGTAACGTATTGAAGTTAATATTGCAAGGATACGTCTGCTGTTGTTGACGTGATGCCAAACAATTATTCAAAAAAAACCATGAAAATATTGTTCAGTTAATGACGTAGCTTGTGGCTTACTCAGTTTTGACTTTTGACTGTAAACATTCAAAGCGGTGTTTTTTTTTCACGCTTTCGTAGTCGCGGGGGGGATCCAATAGTGCAACGTAAATGTTCAAAACGTCTCAATGGCTTTTGTGTTCACCTGCTTCTTTATATTCGTTCTCTTAGTAAAGTCAACACGATCCTGATAACATTATACTTTAGGGGTGTATGGTTTTCAAAAGACAACTGTGAATTACCTATTACGCCTTCACTTTGATCCTATGCCCTTAATTGATTAAGGTTAGAACACGCCCTGACGTCAGGTCAGGTTAGGTGACGTGAAGCACTCCTGAAAACTCGTGTTGCAATGTTACAACGAATCAAGATTGCCCCTAACACACCGAAAGAAACTAAAGTTAAACACTGAGTTATAAGTGTTATAACTGCCGAGTGCCTAATGTTCATAATATTAATATTCAAACAAAATTTTAAAAAAAGAACCTACATACAGCTGAACAAAGAACCTCCTTTTTGAAGTTCTTAAAATAAATAGAAATACTCTAATTTAATGTGTTCAACTCACTTCCAAAAATATATATAACTTTAATTAATAAGAATACCCTTATATGAAAATATAAAACTCAATTATTTTAAGCTTAGCGACAGACGAAGCTTCAGAGGATATTAAAACTAGTTGGAATATAATAAATAATAAAATTTACATATTAATCGATCAAGTAGAGGTCGCCTATTGGTATAATTCTAGATTTTTTATCCACTTGCCATGTGATCATTATTTCAAAACACTTTTCAAGGATGGCAATTTTTATTTCGTTTTCTTAATTTAGTAACAAAATCCTTTAAGAATATTTTAATCATTACGCTTTTGTATAAGTCAAAATACTTGTTAATTATGCTAAAGTTTTTAATAAGATCTAATTTTTTTTTAATACTAAGTATAATGTCCTCGCTGTATTCAAAGCTTCATTACATACGTGAACATTCATATACCTACTGATTTCAAGTATCTAAGCGAGTGGGCGCAATGTCTTTGAATATAAGATATTTAGATAATATTTCCTAATTTATTTTATAAAATATAAATTTTAAAATATATTATTTTACTTATATGCTTTATACACGCATTAGATCTTCCGTACATGCACAGATTACCTGCCATGGGTTATTTCGCCCCAAAAAAGGAGTGAAGTAGAGTTTCTGAAATCATCAAAAAATAATTCAATCGGAGATTATGCTAGGTGAAAAATTAAATTGTTGGTCGTTATAGCAGCAGTAGTCCAATTCTGCTTACAATTACAAAACTTTAGAGTTGCAGGTAGGTAACATTTAGAAATAATGAATAAGTATTAAAAACTAAATATGCAACAAAGCTAAGAAGTAAATCTTAAAATTAAATAATAATAATCAGGAGCTACGTAAACATGGTTACACTGAGTTAATAATGGTTTGAAAGTAAACGCGCATTATGGTTCTTAGATGAATTTTATATAGGGTTGCCATAAACGGAAAATAAAAAAGAGTAATCGATAACAGTGTAAAAAAAATCAATAAGTGACGGTAAGTTTCAATATTATTTTCTGTCATTACGTAGATTCCCATCTGTAGAATATATGGTATTCTCACAAATACTATAAATTTTCATATTAGTTTAAGTAGAGCAATCGAGAGGTGGCATTGGCACTCCCATTTTTAGCGTGTTTTACTTATCTATTGTGTTTTCGGTTTTCGATAGAAGTGTGGCTATCTTTAATAGTCGTATGAAGTGACCATCTTAGCCCCTTGAGGGTAGTAACGCACCAAGGAACTACTTTGAAAGAAATTGAACAAGTTTGAATAAGAAAATGATATTTAACTACAACTAATGCGGGCCGGAGTTTTTGCAAGCTACACTCTGATATTTACTTCATCTTACATGATTAATATGATTATCAAGTCACATGCTGCAGAGAACTTGATTTTGAATGAATTTAAAGTGCTACGAGTATTTCGACATTAGCTACAATTGTTTGAAGATTAAATAGTGTCAGATTAAAAAAATATCGTGGCAACCCTAAAAAGATGTTTCACAATATGGTACCGAGAGAGAGCCACAAGATTTTACGAGTCATTGAAGACACAATTTGTAACCATTGCCAAAGAGAATGGATTGATTACTTTTTAAGTTCTATGATTATGTTGGTTGTAAGTAAAATGCCTTAAGGCTAGGACACCAACTTTGCCTTTTATTAATGGTCATCGCTATTTTCAAGTATTATTTTACCTATAGGAGCATCGGAAATTTCATTAAAAGATAGATGTTTTATTAAATTTTTCATTTTTTTCCAATGAGCGCATGTTGTGCAATACGTTTAGTCATACGTGTAATGGTGGTAGTCCTATGTTGAAGACTCACCTGCGGTTTCAGAACTTTAGTACTTATTTCTGTCGTAAAGAAACTGCACTGCTCCTTGCTTGTATTGCTACTGATTGTATTTGTAGAGTATCAAAAACAAAATGTTCAGGACATTTTTAAACCCTGAAAGACTTTTCTAAAAACGTTGGGTAATCGTTTGTATAACAATAAAAATAAATAGTTTGCGTAATAAAATACGTATAACGGGGTGTCTTAAAGTAGGTACATTCCCTAAAGAGTGTGAGTTACCATAAAATGGCGACGAAGTTAGTTTAAAAATGATAATTTTCGTCGGTTTCAATCTCTGAAATTTACATTGATTTTAATTATAATAAACTATTTAGAATATATAGAACAAACGATGCCAACCCATCGAGTTTGGACTCGTTCGATTTGTTGTGAGTTGTGATGATTAAAGTATGTTTTTACTTTTTATAGCTTTTAAACTATAATTTATTTATAAAAAAATTATGAATTGAAAATAGCTTTCCTATTACATACGAGTACCTATACTTATGACAAATACGTGTTTAAGTATTGGGTTCAACGGTGGTTTGTTTGCTCAGTTAATGATCTGTACAGTACTTAGCTAAGAGTCTCTCGCCTTGTTAAAGTAAATTTATCTTTATCTTTTGTAAGTTTCGGTTACACATTGATTACATACATAGAGTATGTACTACCTGCAATGCTTCAATTGAAAGAAATATCCAAATATGTGAGGTAAACAAACTTTATTATTAATTTAAAATTAGATTATATTATTATGCGTAAATAAAATTAAAATAAAAATCCTTTTATTTCCAACCAAATAAACTGACCACTGAATTTTGCCACACGTTAATTAAAATCGCAGCCTGATATTCTTTCTCATAATCAGAGTGTAATAAATGTATGTGTAAAGTTCAAGCATAATAACACCGAGCTTATGCAAGAGTGTTTATAACAAATAATTATAATTACAACGCATGATCTTGTTAAAATATTATAATGCCATTATATTATAATTGATTCAAGAGACGCGAGGTGAAGCGTATCAAGGGGCTTGTCAGTCTGATATTTAAGTCGCTTATCCAATATCCATACCTACCTACTATCCGCCCTGTTTAATTTATAAGTTTGTCAATAAAATGGAAAAGTTATCCTTTTTTTATTGTTTATGACTCGTTGTTATTTGTTTATTATGATTGTTTGTTTATGGGGCTATTTGCTCCCCCCTGGGTTAATGTCTGGGATTCACCCCTTGGATCCATAACCTAGATACACCCGTGTCTCTATCAGTTGCTTCGATATAAGTTAAGTTATAACAACTGCAGTCCACATAAGTACACAAGTAAACTCAACTAAACAATACTTATTTACTTTGCTTCGCTCACATCGCCCGT
>DWQK01004075.1:0-10813 GCA_018231225.1 Noctuana stator
TGTGAGACAGGTGTTAAAAACATTAGGTTTTAATATATTTTTCTACTTACCAGAGCAAGTTGTGTGGAACACTTGTTTGTATGAAGCAAGTACATCAAAAGTAAAAGTGTTCAGTTAAACAGTTAACATGCTATGATAACAATATGTCGTAACATTGAAGAATATTACTATACGCTATCGCTTTGAGAACAAGATAAGATGAAGATATTGCTAGTAAGATACAGTTTCGATATTCAATTTTATATGATGAAACTTTTAAGTAAAGGAATAGGTAAAAGTCTAATTTGATTTTTATTATTTTCCATTAGTGAAACTTGTTTTTAATGAACTTCCATTTGTGTTCATTAATGTAATAAATTATGAATCAAATTCAAGTAATAGGAGCAGATCAAATAAATTAACACTAAATATTGATTAATTAATAATGATAATGTAAAAAATACATATAACCAAACCTCTCCTCCTTTTTGAAGTCACCTAAATATATTCAACATAAATTTTTCATAATATACTGTACCAAATAATGAACTGTTAAATAAACTAAATGCTATCAGTGTTCTCATTGCTTTTTTAAAAATAACTGGTTGTGGTAATTTACCCAGTGATAAAGAGTTTAATTATTAAATACTCTTATCTTCACATTGGCCACAATTATTTTACATGTTATTAATGGGGGTACAGTATGTTTTTAAAGAAAGCTAATTAACCTACCTAATTTATTATACACAGTCAATGATTTTCTACCGACTTCAAGATTTAAAAAAAATAGTATTCAATTCAATTGTATTTTTTTATAAGTTTGTTACCTGACAACTTTTGACTGACTGAACGGATTTGGATGATTCTTTTTTATTTGAAAGCGTTTGCTTCCCATTTGGTCCCATTTTAATTTGGTCCAGTTCTAAAAATGGCAACCATGAGAAAACCATATAAGTCTTAAATTTAAGTATGAGCGTGACAACTTTGAAGTCTGTATTTTTCATAATGCGAGTTATAATTATATTTAAATAAATGTGAAATTTGTATTAATGTGAATGGCTTCAACCCTTTTTATGTCCCACTGCTGGGCACGGGTCTCTCCCCACAACCGGGGTAGGCCTGGAGCATACTCCACCACGCTGCTCCAATGCGGATTGGTGGAGATATTAATTAATGTGAATACTTTTTTAAAATTAGAGTCTGATTACTATTGGTGGGTCTGTCCTTGGCTCATTACATCCTGCCTGAGTGAGTCAGTATTGAACAAAATGCCCTCAATAATTTCTTATCTTTTGTTAGAGTGAATTAATTATATATAGTATTAATTATATTAAGTATAATATATAGTACATTATGTTATTAATAATAATGATCCCTGCAAAAATGAACAACAGGAAAATTAGCACTTCCTTGAACCAATAAAGATGGCATCCAGCTGTGTAGTGCGTGCATTGTAGTGAAGATATAATAATATTATACGGATAAATTTCTTGAATGAGTGCCCTTATCCCAATTTATAACAGTTTTTTTAAACATTAATTGTGTAAATTCTGTATTTATTTCTTTTATTTATTAATTTTATTATAAGTATATTATATTAGTCCATGCCAGTCCACCAATGGAAAGGTCCCGGGTTCGATCCTCGGCGGAGCAGAAATTTAAATGATGAATTCGGTCTGGGTGTATTTGTGTTTAAATGTGCCCATGGCACCCACGTCACTGGGAATCCTAGTGTGGGGCTGTGAGTGTGAAGTGTTAGTATGAGTAGGCATAATAACTGATACATTATAAAAATAACCTTTTTTCTTCTTTTCATTAAATCTTTCTATATTTATCTTTCAGATTCTAGATTTTATTACTAACGTGCTTGACAAAAGCGCGCGTGACGCCTTGGTTAGTGATGGTTTGACCATAAACTGTTAAATGTGTGAAATGTTCTTTACTACTGCATTTGTACTGTTTATGGTGAATTTGCACGTAGTATGATTTAATGCTAGTTATAATTATTATAGGCCGTTTATATGGTGGCTTTGTGAGTATATTGCAGTAAAGATAATTAAATTTTAAAGTCTGTATTTAGCACAAAATAACCAGGCATATAATATAATGTATAAAGAACAATCACTATTCTATAACAATATTTAACATACTTAACAGTAGCATAGCAACCCATGTAATAATACAAATTGTTTATTTATTGTTGTAAGCAGTTACTCACAAAACCCTAACATAAAAGGTCTATAAAAGTTTAAATTTAATAGTTTGGTAGCTTAACTACTAAATGAAATGTTGAATTTATCAACGCTTATCATGTTGTGTATGATAAGTGTGTTGTGTGGAAATACTGTGTGTGTAGTGTATTTGGTACACTTTGTTTTGGTGTGTTATTATGATATGTAAATAATTAAATCTTGTACATATAAAAATAATCAAACTTTACAGAATTTTGAATAAATACATAGTTATTAGTTCACCCTAAAATTTTGACATCAATTATTGACCCCCAGTGGAGGATTTGAGGGAAGAGCGGAGAGTCTTTAGCTTCACATATTTAATATATTGATTACGTTCAATAAATTACCATATTCAGTCAACAATGTCTATAGGTTAATAAAATATAACACCCTACGACAAGGACATCTTATTTCAACCAATCATATCTACAGAAATTGAAGAGGATTTGTAGAAACAAATTGACATGACCTTCCAGTTTATTCTGTAGTTTTGAATTATTAATGACCTATTGTTATTTTGGTCTTGGATCTTTATCTCGCTTAGATATCTTTATCTTGTTCCCAAACTACCTTAACTTGAAGATTACAAATGCATAAGTCATTATTAAGCGATAAACCTTAAATCCAGAGAGAAAATTGCATCAGTCAGTGCATCATCATAAGCTATCGAATGCTTGTTTTTCAAAGGACAATGGCGAACTCTCTTACATTTATTTTAGTTGAAGTGGAATTGGATATTATACATTTATGGTATGTATGTGATTGATCGTCGTTGACGTAATGTGTGTCCCAGTACCTGTTCATATAAACTTCCTGGGCTTCTCTGTAAGTCGTTAAGTTTATTCGGAATGCATTTGACCAGAGAAAGTCATAGTATTACGTCATTCAGTTATTGCTTTCTTGTGTTTTGTGTTATACACAATATGTAAAAGATCTCACGTGGCACATCGTTGCTAATCTTGGATACTGGTGATTTCATGATTTGAGAGATTTATATTGACAGATTCAAATTCAAATATCTGGCGAAAGACTTTTGTTTGAACGGCTTTTACAGTCTCAAATAAAAAGACAAAAAGGACAGCCGAACATAGAACCTTCTCTTGTTTGAAGTCTGTAAAAATGATAAATTTTATAATATTCAGATCGACTGTCACCATTTGAACTTGACAGTCTTCTACCAACGCCGTACTTACCTACAAGTCATCCGATTAATCCGAGATTTTATTTAATTTTGACTATTCATAATTTTGTGTTATGTGTTAATTAGTGTAATTGATCGATATCGTTCTAATTAACAATAAATAAGTAAATAAATCCGTCATAGGCAATAGTAAGCACTTGCCATCGCAAGACCGTCAGTTATTCTCTAAATCTCAATTAATTAATAACAAGCCCCTCAGTTTGCACATAGAATGATTCCTTAAGTTCTCTAATGGACCAATAGCAAGGTAAAAAAAAAACACATCCTTTTTCCAATTTCATCCAATAGGTCAAGTTGTTTATTTTACAAGAAGTCATGTGAACTTGTTACCGAGAACCAGGCACGTTTTGTTCCAGTTCTCGCGTCGCGCTTGACTGATTCTAATTCTCGTTTCCATCTATTGATATCGATATAACAATAAATAGAAAATGGCAACGAACCAACCTGTGTGTTGTGCAAATAACAAGTGATCTGATTCTCCATAACAAATATGTATATATGTGTCGACCTCGTATCATTACAAACTGTATTGCATGACTCAAGCATATCTGCGTGGTCGGAACGACTTTTTGGTGCATTCTGTAGCAGGTATTGATATGTCCTTTAACTTATTTTCAAATAAATTTTAGATATTATTTATTTCGAAATACAGAGGCTAGTTTGGTGAGGATTGTCGACGGAGTCTGACTACCAAAGTTTTTTTGTAATTGCTTAGGAAGCCATACAAAGTAACGTACATACACAGCCGTCCAAAGCACAATTCAAAATCTCTTTGGGTCGAACACAAAAAATTGCACAAATTTTAATTAAAAAAAAATACAAATCCTTCAAAAAATCATCCATGATCCTAGGATCTTTATCCAGAAATCATAAGATATTGTAGTCACAGTATCTTTTAATATATAAACAGCTACGTTATCGGTCGCTAAGTGTATTCTCATTGATACGACAAAATGTTGTCATACTATTGTGTAACATGCAGGTACATATACATATATGCAACATGTCATATGCTGCTCGTGACAGAGGAAGGAAACGAGAAAGTGGGCCACGCGTTATCTAGTTAGTGGACACTGCACCCATTGCGTACTTTAACTACAGTCTACCTCTACGCCTACATGCAAACATTTAGTACTCACTCCTTGTAAAATACCGGATATCGCTACTTTGAACTCGTCGATTATACTTAACTTTTTGGGTTTCACAATCACAACGATTAAAAGTGCATTAAAATGCAAATACGCGTGCTGTCTTCCTGGCATGTCAAAAATATATTGTTACTTATCAAACAAATATCAAGTAATGTGACGTAATTAGATAACGTGTATTTGTTACGTTAATTAGTTGGATAGGTATTTTCGTAATAATATTCTTATCGATCATATTGCTTACTAGTGATACGTGCTATAAAAATGATCTTAATATAAAAATGCCTCTTTATGCTTCTAAAATGCCTATAACAAAAAAAATAAAGGGTTAAACTTAATAAGAACATATTTCTTTCTAACAGATTCATCCCGAAATTGCTCTATTGCTTGCTAGAGAAGAGTCAATGAGTATCAATAAATGAAATTCAAATTCAAAACAGTATACCTAGGTACTAACTTAAATATTTAGGCAGCCCTAACATCCAGTAGATTCAAAGGTCAATTTCATACCTATTTCCAAAAAAATTGAAGCTGTTTCTCATAAAACTGTCATTCTCTCATAACTTGTAAATATGCTTATATTAAGGTTGTATAACTTATTATGTATGTTTATTAAAACGGATTAAATTGCGTTCTAGTCATCGATTGGATCACGATTCAATTTAGAGACGAAGACGGCAAAAAAAGTAGCGAATAAAACTGTAGGCGGTCGTCTGAGGTGAGCGCGTCAGCCTTCGGCCTCGGGGCGCAAGCGCATCCCCGGCGTCGTAACCGGCAACCGTTCAGTTCAAATTCTACCGCCGCGTCCGGCACACGCGGCTTTCGTGCCGCATTCTTCCAAAAATATCACCAAACCCGTGACTGTGACCGTGACATTTGTACCAGTGTGACCTCAAAGCACCAGCACCATGGTTGCCGGCGGCAAACAGGTACATAGTTACGTAACGTTCAACGACCAAAGGACGAAATCGTGCCGATGCTATAGCAAATAGCGAGCTGTTTCGTGCACCGGATAATGTGGCGCTTGTTAATTCGTTACTAGTTCCATTGTGAATATTAACTGGCGAAGTTCCATCGACTTATCCCTTAGTTGTGTACTTGGGCATTCCAACCATTGGTAATTGGACCCGACTACTGCAATCGTCAAAATAATTTTCAGTAATTATTGCATGAATAGCTATTATATAATTTCCATGACTCAACCGTTACCTTGAAAATTTACCTAGCAACAGTTCTCCAGGGCGAATGTGGCGTCAACCGAATATATTAGCTGAACGGCATGATGTATGCTCAATTCATAAGTTGCGGTGATGTCATCACGAGCGTGAACCTAAGATTCAAGACAGGGTTATAGTTTTATTATTTATTTTGCCGCCGCGAACGGTTTTAACCGTCTTTTTATCCGCCATCCCTGTCTTCACCTTTGGATCAAGCGAGACGGGAACAGTTTCCTGTTTCGCCAAAGCGCCCTCGCTCTCGATTTCGTTGGAATAAAATTTTCTGTTGTGAAGCAAACAGCGCAATCGTGAATATCGTGATCGCGAATTATAACATTGTGTTTCAATGCTGTTATCGCCAGAACCTCTTTTATGGCCATAATAACCATGATATTACATTGTTCTATGCATGAAAATTTGTGATGTTACATTTCTTGCTATGAATTTGTTTATCTAATCAGCCACAGCCTAAAACTATTCATCGCTTCGATGATATGGTGGCGATAATATGCGTTTTAGGATATTAGCTCCCTTAATTGTGATTATTGTCACGCCAAAGCCGTAATAGCAATATTTATTAAACGAGTGTCTATAAATCTCCCTTTATCATTGTCAGCACTATCGTCATGTTCATCGTCGTACTTTACTCTGTCGGATGAATCTTCAAGGCTTTTCCTTATCCATCCAAAAGCCGGTTTTTCTTTTTTTTGTAAAAGAATACGAAACATTTTGTACTTTTGCATGAAGTACTTCAGATTCTTGTAATGAAATGATAAATGAATCCATCTATCATATTACATGCATCTTTTTCAAACAGAGTTTTGCATGAATTCAATACTTCAGATGAAGTAGTAATAAGCAAAGGCGTCGTTTATATATTTTTTTATAATCATGTTTATGGTTTATTACGTAGTTTCTCTTATTATAAATTAGAAAATGAGCTCATATAAATTTATTGTATGTTCATTTTATAATTTGGTAAGTTTTCTAGCGTTAATGCTACGTTTGAATATCTTATCTTATTCGCGTGGAAAACTTAATTAACTGACTAAATTAAAATATTTTTAGCTTTCGCTTCTCTCGTCTGTATTCCACTTTATTCATATTAAATTGTTTTGAACAATTGAATATAATTGATTATTAAAATCGTGTTCTTCAGATTTAAGGAAATTCATGTGGGATATTTTGCGAATGATTCCGGCAACTTCGCTATCATTGGAAGAACGTCACTCATTTCATTACGTTATAGATGTACTTGAATTTAATTTGACGGTCGACATGCTTGCTGCCCATGTGGGACTGTTTCACTTCGTTTCACTGATTGTAATTTCTATATTCTACTATTTCTTTATCAAGGTTCTCCAAGTGTTCCTCTTATAATTTATTGTTCATCAAAATTTGTTCAAAAATCTGACCCATTATCAACGATTGACTGTACAGCAGATCTTTTGGAATATTCTTATGTGCTTATTTGGACTTCCCATAAGTTACTGTGCTTTTCTAATAAAATTCCTCCATTCAAGCAATACGTATTCCGACGACTATCGTAACAATTATATAATAAAGAGATATTGATCGTGAACTTGGCGATACCGCTTCATTCTTTATCATTAACGATTTAATCGTAAGAGTTTTAAGACATTTTTTTGCACTTCATTCATTTTAGTTGGTTGATCAAAATATCAACGCCACCACTCTACTACTTTACTGACGTCACAATGATCTCGTGTTGAACTGCTGATCAGTATTATGATATTTTATGATACTTTTGTATTATTAAATACTTTTTTTACATTTTTATCGTACATAATTTTAGTATTTACAAATTTGTCAAAGGTCGTTAAAAAAGATTTAAAAAATTAGAAAAAACTATTTTATTTCTGAAAATGATATTTAAAAGTAGTTCAAACAACAAGCCAACTTTATTAAAAATTTTAGTAATTCAAATTGCACACCTTAATGCCTTTTTTTTTACCAATTTTATATTCGTAATGATTTATTATTCGTTCCTAGTGCCTCTTGTGCAGAAGGTGCACAGTAAACGTGAGGAACGGGATCAGCACCTGACGCATCACACCTGTTTGCCACCTGGCTCTCAACCCCTGCAACCCTGATGTGTAGTTAGACGAGCTGTTCGCTCCCTCTCTTTCTTTTGTATTAGGTACATAAGTTTGAGATGCACACAGTAAAAATATCTGATAATTCATGACAAAACGTCGCTTAAATTTGAAATATTTTACACAAACGCACTAATATAAAAGATGGATTACTTAGATTAAATTTAGTAAAATATTGTAAATATAGATACCTAATTTGAAATACTTTTATATAAAATATAAATTTATGAATTAGATTATATTGAAATAAACAAGGCAATCGACCTAGATACCACTGCCCTCAATAATACGCCGTACAGGATTAAGAAGCGAGGAAAGCTTGTAAATCTCACTACCCCCAGATCGAGGGGCAATAATCTAATTAGTGGCTGACTGTACCAGTTACATGTGAATTACTTACTCTCTTGTCACGTGTCTTACTTAACTCATATATGGTAAAGTATTTCATTGAACTTTTAATCTAATAAAAACATTAGAACTTGACGCGTGACCATGAATAAGAAATTTTATTTTCTAATTTTAATCGATATGTATCTTTTTTGTAAACTGACATACAGGCAAACGAGATGGAAGAAATTGTTTCATTGTAAGAGACTAAACAGAGACGCAAACCAAAAAAACATTAGGATTATTAATGAGGACTAAGATTTATTTCATAACTTTAAGTACGATGTCGGAAAAATAAGTAATTTCATAATAATTATGAAAAACATTTTTTATGTTACTTGATTATAATTACAGCGTTCGCCTTGAACGATGTACATCTAACGGCCACAGAGGTACTTCCTGTTGGTGCAAAAAGTGCTTCGTAGTCAGTGCATACAAGTTACGGTGTGTTGTCATTATTCGGCACATGAGGCCAATTAAGCATATTATTATCAGCAAGATAATGTAATAGGAAGCAATGTTTAGGTTAAGAATGTTAAAATTTACGTGGATAAACCATTATTGTTTTATCGCATCATCTTCATATTCTGATAATCCCTCCTCAGCAACTAATGTCCTAGCTACCATGTAATAATGCGAACAGTAAAAACTTGAATTTTATATTTCGATGACACTCATAGTTTATATTTAACTAATACCCAAAAACTATGTACTGTAAGAGATTCTCCACAACTTCATGAAGTTTACTTTTGAAATCATTAAAAAAAACAAATGAATATTGTTTTCGTGTCTATTTTTAACTGACAAGGCAAATGGACTTCATTTATATGTCACAATGTTTCTTGCAATTTTAATACACATGGTAACAATTTATGACATCACTACACATGGGTTGCTTTTCAGCATCCTTCTGACAGGCGATAAATACTTTTCTCGTATTTATACCCAATT
Organism: Noctuana stator; assembly: GCA_018231225.1. Lineage (NCBI taxonomy): Eukaryota > Metazoa > Arthropoda > Insecta > Lepidoptera > Hesperiidae > Noctuana > Noctuana stator. The sequence continues at coordinate 9,235 of DWQK01004075.1, forward strand.
TGCCATTATTTTGGCCAGCCTGTCAGATTTTTTCCCGTGTTTTTTTAAATTTGAATCCTTTGGGGTGATCTAATCTGTCAGCTTCTAGATAAGTTTAATTTAATTACGGCCAACACTTATCGAAAAGTGAAAAAAATGGTGCAATACAATACAACTTCTATTTATTTCACACCAAATAGAACACACAAGTACAAAGTACAAAGAGAGCAAGAAATAATGTTCAAACTCTTGTTAAGCGTTTTAAACATGTGTAAAAATAAAATGTCTGATATGATATTTAAGCTAACGATCTAATCACCTACAAATTTTTTAGCTCCCTCAGATGGTATGGAAACTGTACGTAGGTACGTGTTGCGAGGCAGAACTATGATGTCACCATAATATCTACTTTGTTTAAGTAGTCGAGAATGCTGAGATGCACTCTTTAAACACTGACGATGACGGTGTTATTTGTATACTGTTAATATTGTAAATTACTCTCAGATTGTTCATACGTGCTCTCAAGCCGCAACTCGGTTTATGGGTGCTGGTTTTTTTATAACATTCATGAGGTAATTCACTTTATCATATTCCAGTCAAGGTCTTTTGCCTCTGATATGCGGTAAGGTTCAAAGATATGAATCAAAATCTTCGCATAACCTGCTTATCTTAATTCTGAAAGGATTAATCAAGATATTATGTAAGATAACATTTTATCAAACGAAGGAAGTTCTAATAATATGATCAAAGATAGCTTAAAAATTGTAGCTAAATAAATATCGGCGTAAAAACAAATATACTACCTACACTTACTTATGCTATCAAAAATTTAATAGTCTCTTAGGTAAATGATGAAACAGTGTATTCTTGAACAACTCTATAAGTTGAAAAATTTCCTATGCAGTAAATTATAATCAGCCTTGCCCGCATGTCTTGGCCTCAGTGTTTCCCTTGACACGTTGTCGTAGCATGTCGTGATGTATTGTTTTCTCTTGTCTTACTGCGGCTCTAAGGCAAGAGAATTTTACTCTGTTATTCTCCAAATATCGTGTGTTCATTCAGTGTAAATTATATCAATGATAGGTACTTACCTTTAGTCACCTTAATGCATTTTTAAGCTATAATTTTGATTGTTTTTAATACGTATATCGTACCTATATTTAGCCAGCTTATCATCAACAAATACTTTGGTATTGTAGGTATATTACTTATATATGGTGACGTAATTTGTTTTATAATTAATTCTTAACATTACAAATTATAATAACAATTCAATAGAAGGATATATTACATGAAATAGGTACTTATTGTAAGTAGCGTCCGACTCTTATTTTAGATAAGTTACATTACGCCATAGGTTCAAATTTGTAATATGAAGATTGTCTATTGCAATCTAACGGATACATTGATATAATTTAAAAACGATTAATCCAAAAAATTTCGCGAGCGTCGGGCAAGCGTACTGAACTGAGCAAAGAGCCTTGCCTTGCATAAACATCCGCCGTTTACTCTACCCGATAAGGCGCTAGATTGTCGCTAGCCCGGCACTGAGCACCGGTCGCTTATCTCCGGCTAGCGTTCTATGTACTGATTCATCGCG
>DWQK01004076.1:0-10810 GCA_018231225.1 Noctuana stator
AGTATAATATTTACCATAAAACAGAGCGCGTTATAATAAAACCACGTAAGATTAAAAATAGACTGACCTTCTCATTAATGTCCTTTTGGACCAACGTTAGGCAACTGATTTCCTTGCAATTCCGTTAAAAAAATAAACATCCGAAAACCCATGAACAATAACTACACACATACAATCATTATACATAATTGTCATTATACACATATTGCTCGTAGCTGTAACCAATTTACTTTACATCATCAAAACGTTGTTTTTTTACATTGATAGTATTTCAATCACGCAATTTACCCCAAACCAATGCTAAACAAACGTTTATTGATTTTGTTCACTTGCGGTGCCACAGTAAATTAATTTATCAGTGTATTACAGCAGTAGATTTTACCTTTTTAAACGTTATCTCCTACGATAGTAGTTTATTAATAGTTTAATCTTTATTAATTTAATAGGCGCACGCATATCTTTCATTACATCCCTAATTAAAGAAAAGAAATCGTATAATATCTTAAGAGCCGTATGTATGCAGGTTCTAAAGTCTTGAATTAAGCCACAAATTAAACTATGTGTTACTATCGTAACGTAATTGATATCCAAGCATATTATAACTACGTGTATAAGTAATATTAATGACCATCTAAATCGGACCGCGTAGGGCCGCCTTGAACACAAGTGGTGGTAATGTTATGATCATTATTAATTTTGATCGAGAGGTATAATGCAGGCAACAGAAACAGAACATCTTCAGTATAAAAAATGTAAGTACCTAGATTGAAAAGTTCTTCGAATTATGACACAGGTCTGCAATATTCAAGAACGATGTTGGGGCGCTCATTAGGTACAGGTAAATATTACAATTAAGAATATAATTAAATAATTATTCATAAAATTGCGTGACGTTAGGATTTTTAGTTATTTAGCGAGTTTTTTTGCCATAATTACCTAGGACATCCTAGCACACTCGTACACTATGTTCCTAGTTATTAATTAATATTTTATTTTAATAGTCAACAAAAATCACACTGAATGATTGCAGTAGACAATAATGAATGAGTACAAGTATTTAAATGTGACATACTTTTTTATCAAAAAAATAGTGATTCTTAAGTAATTAAATTGTTTTGGCAAATGGGTCATTGAGAGCATTAAACTTTAAACCGAATTTGGACTACTTTATCCTGACAACTTGGGAGCTGTAAGGCTTGACGCTCATATCTGCAAGTTTGTGTCGCGGTGATTTTTTGTTGCTTTCGCCTGCTGTCAATATACATTTGCTTGCAAAGTTAAACACATAGATACCTACTTATTTATACGTCAATACCCGAAGCATTATTTAAATGTCACAATCACAATGCTTTATTGCCCTTAATTAAAACGAGCGCGATGTACGATAAAGTAGGTAAGTAGTTAAATAAATTACAGTTTACAATCACATAATTTATGTCATTCTTTTCAGCGTTTCATTTCATTCATTTAAATACCTTTAAACTAGCAATCTCTGTATATAATCTCTTGTATAATTTATAATATAATATGTAATCCAAATTTCGAAAACTTCTCAATTTTTATAAACTTTAGTATGCATGGGGTTTCGGGGGCGATAAATCGATCTAGCGAGGTTTCATTTTTAGAAAACGTCGTTTTCATCAGATTTATATATCCGTATTTTCCTGGCAATAGAAAACTGCTACAATATCATTAGAATACGCAGGTAAATTCCACCGCTATCCAATGTTATAGGTAATAGCTCAGATAGGAAATCGGGCGGTTCCGGAACCAGAAAAGCCCGGTTCGATAAGTTGGTAGGTATATTTTACGAGTTACCTACACATTTTTGGCAAATACGGTACGGTAAGTAGGTATAAATGAATCAAGTATTTATAAAGGTACTTCAAACTCATTAATGGAATGTAGAGTTTACCCTTACCCAACCTAAGTAGCCATTGTAGGTAGGAGCCATTAGGAAGGTAGCTACCTACTAATACTATTAAATGTTGCGTTAACAGCTGTTATGTATGTTTGATGTAGGCGCCTACAGGTCTTCTCCTAGTTTATAAAATCTATAGGTAAGGAGGTAGGTATATAGGTAATAATACGTGAACAAAGAGAAAACTTCTATCTTCTATTTTCTCTAATATGTTTTAATGGTACTTAAAGTCCATATGCAGGAGTGCAGCATAATAAAATGTATATACCTACTTATACTAATTAGATATACCTAACTCGCGTTAAGAAAAAAACCGACTTCAGTTGTCGCGCATATAGGTTTGGTTTTGGGCCAAAACTGGGCAATTCCCTTTAAGTCTTATACCTATTATGGTTTTACTCATAGATGCCGGGGGAACTGCAGTAAACATTTGCGTGTCAAACCAATGTTACCAAAACTACTGGTCAGATTTTGATGGGATTTTCAGTTATGGGTTTTGATTTGATTGGTGCACGATTTTAGATAGTTGTTACGGTAACAACTAACCAGAGGATAACATATTTAAATGGGACCAAACGGGTAGCAGCTTTTAAATAAAAAATACATCATCCAGATCCGTTCACACAATAGAAAGTTATGAGGTAACAAATATATAAAAAAATACAGTCAAATTGAATACCTCTTTCTTTTTTTTTTGAAGTCGGTTAAAATTTAAAATGAATTATGTACCTACATACCAATATATAAAACCAATAGTTGCATTACTTTCGCTAACAGATGGCGCTACAGGCTACTCAAATTAATTTAATCGGACGAATTTCGACCCATACCCATAGGCGACCTCTAGTCTTAATAATTGACAATATAAGCCAAACTTAACGTATTACCTTGGCACTTACCTTGGTACCTACTTATCTACAAACATTATCTATATCAACCGGGGTCAATCAGTTAGGTTGAATATTGATAAAAAATTAATAAATTTTTTTAAGTAACTAAACAATGACAGAACCAAATTACCTAGTAGGTCCCAGTTGACAGTATGAATAAATAGTCTGGGAAGTTGTAAAATTGGTATTAGGTAGCTTAGGTAGGTACCTACCTACATAAGTGACCGAAGCCGTTCTGCGAAAACCTTGTGGAAACCTTGCAAAAACTTAATAACAGTCTAGACTCTTCTACGGATTGTTTGCATTTGCATCTGTCTCAGGAAAACTACGTGTGTGCATGCTCAAATGATCACTATAATACTTACAGATACTTATACGATTAAAACTAGCAATATTTTATTCATGTAATGTACATTTTAAAGTGGTATGTACTTACTGTATGGAATATTTACTAAGTAACAAATCATCTTTTTTATTATCCTTTCTAGAACTGTAAAGCCACCATATAGCAGCACCAAATAGGATTATAAGCATGATTATGTCAAATGTGCTGAATAGTGATCCAGTGACAGCGGCAGTCGCTGCCGCCTCCTTCAGAATATCCTGAGCGTTGCCAGACATGATGAAATTACAATAATTGTGTTCCGTCACTACGTATACGCTTAGCCGTGGAGGCACAAGGTCACCAGTTTAAACTTATAACTTTACACGAAATGGTTCAACGATCACATTTAGAGTTCACACGTCCATCTAACAACTCCACTTAAATTCTACTGGTATGAGTGGTTTAGTATCTGTACTATAGTGTAGTTTAGTATGTATAGAATAGAATATAAATCAGGAGGTATTCTCTGTCGGAATCGCTGCGTCAGTTAACCGGTACGGTACAAGAGTGAACGAGACCACTAATCGGCTATCAGCTCTATACCGTATTGACTCGCTCTACGTCAAAGTCTGTCAACGAACACACAACCGACCACCAGCCGCTCTGCGTACGTGACGCTACGATAGCTATATAAATAATGAAATGAATAATAGACTACGTAGGTGCATATAGCATTCAACAATCACAATGTTGATTGTGATATTAACACACGAACACGATAGTCGATACGAAACGAATACGAATGGAGTGTATCTGAGTCTGCTAAGCTATACGTGCCTGCCTCAGCCTCAGTCTGAACTCTGAAGTGCAGTGAAGGCTGCTTAGCTTACTACTTTGCCTTGTATTCTTATTAGGTATTCTTGTTATTCTTTAAACGTAGTTAGTACCGTTATTGAAATTGTGAATTAAAAATGTAGCTATGTATACCCACCAAATTAGTAATTTGACATTCTTAAATTAAATAAACTGAGGTGCCTACTAAACTAAAGATGGTTTCATTTTGCACGTCGAGTTCGATATCGAAAGTTTTTAGGTAGACACAATAAAAAAATATTAGCAAAGTAGTGAAATTCTACTAATTTCTTTGATTAATTTGGTACAAATGAATTACCTAATTGTATTTGTTTTGTATTCTATTTTGTTTGCAACGTTCAAATACCTATCTACTGCAAATTATAGGTACCTATGTACTTAAGTATTTTAAAATACCCACTTCAACAGTGATTTAATTACGAGCAGTAGACACTACCAAAAAAGGTTCCTACTTCCTTATATTTTTTAACCTTCATAAACTCTTCCGAATAAAGGAAGCATTGTATTCAATTGGGTCAAAAAATGAATCTTTAAAACGCGCAAGACAAGTATCCCAAAAATAAAATAGGTATAGGTAGAGAGGTACCTACTTAACCTAAGTTGTATTTTGTAAGTATTGGAGAGTGAGGAAGTTCCGTTTCTTTATTTATTTGACGATATGGATCAAGAGCAGTGTCGAGAAACTCGCGGAGTTCGTATTGATCTGGTTACATAATAATAAACAGAGGTAAATGCTCCCGCTGTCACCGACAACCGTTTTTCGTACCTACCTACCTACCTACCTGTAGCATTGAAATTTGTTTATAATTTTTAGTCAAAATGCTGGATCCCTTCAAAACATAGCATAGGTATAGATGATGATGGGATGATTTGGTATTAGATGTACCTAGGTACCTAGTCACTTTGTTTTAAATTACATTTCACAACTTTTACGACAATATAACAGCGTTGCGAGACTTAATATGTCCTATTTAATAACCTACCTATTTATGTGTTATATTTTTGATGGGATCTCATTTCTTTCTGTTACAAGGTAGTAGTTAGGTAGGTACTTATAAAAATCTCGATCTTCATAATATTGTTCCGGTGTGTATTGCATTTCAAATCTCGATTCGTCCCCGGCAATTTTATTTTAGAAAGGTAATATCTTTCCAGCATCCCATATGATCCAAAGTTCCAAAACGAACCTAGACAAAAGACAGATACCTACCTACTTAATCCAGACAGATTTGTAGATATGTACCTAATTAGCAACAAAAAAAAATTAAATTAACAACCTACGTACGTCAATTTAGTGTGGAAACAACAGAATTACATAAACCGGTAAAAATATTGATTGCTTCCACGTAACGTATGTACCTAATTAAATTGATATAAATTATTATGTACCTAAGTATCGCGCAAATCGAGCTTAATCCTAGATGAGTAGGCACATAATAATAGGTACCTATAGGTATAAGGCCCGCTAATATTAATAACTGAGATAACTATAAATCTATATATGAAGAAGATAACATTTTCTCCCGGCCTATCTTAGCCAACAGGGCGCCCTAAAGCCGATGTACCGTATTATTTAATTAAACAGTAGATAATTATAAAAAAAAAATATTGCGGAAATACACATCGCCATCTATTTTAACATGTACCTACCTACCTATGACGAGTGACTGCGTGACGCAATACGGGTCAGCTACTCAAGGTGAGGGCCAATCTAATCGGACCGCGCGGGCGACGTGGCATGTCCACAATACATGTCCACATGCCATGTGACAAACACATGGGTACAATATTACATCTATCCGATAAATAAAGCAAATAATTCTTTGAATAGGAGTACTCGTCATAGTCCACGACAAAGGTCAGCGATTTCTGAAAATACGTTTTACACACTTAAAGGTATTTTAGGTATATAACTAATATGTCGTTTAAATTATTTCATTATTTTAAGTAATTCAAAGTGATGGTACTGGTACTGTGATCAGTATGATTTTTTTATACATATTATAATATATAGATAGTCATCATGATATTTATGACTGATATTGTGAAACTATGCAAACAATATAATCATCTTTTGTAAGCATTTAATTAAAAATAAATGTATATTAGGTACCTACCTACCTACTTATTTTTCTGATCATTAATTTTGTGCCAGTCATAATGATGGTTCAAACCACCGAGTAGTAGTAGTTAGTACCTAACTAACAATAGAGCGGCCATAAAATACGGTCAAATTCTCATACTTAAATCTAGGGGCTAATTGACTGCTGGTAGTCGTTGTTAGATTATATTGATGAAGTGATGAACGGATCTGACTGCAAATATGTATAGCTTAATATATTATTATGTCGTCTTGTGCCAATATTATTAGGTACTTGTAGGTCAATAAGTCCGATATCAAGAATCGATCGAGGAGTACCAGTGCCTATCGTTAATGGGGCCACAAATAGTGTCGCAATTGAAAGTCGGAAACCATCGACAAATTGGAGTGCGTCATCATCATCGTCAACCCATATTACCCATCATCATGTACCACTGGTGACTTGAGCTCCGTGTCCGAGCCTGAGTAAATTAAAGAATCATTATCATTAGGTAGGTAGGTATATCTTTTAAATTATTTAATTTTATTTTTAACGTTATTCCTTTTTCGGCAAGTCTGCTGAAAGAACGGGATTTGTGCAATTGTGTCAGTCGTTTCTATCTGTACTATAATAAAACTGTAGAAATATTTTTCTGTACATAAAATATATTTTTTCGAAATTTTTACTTCTTTATTAATGATATAGAAGCCAAAAATGTATTTTTTTAAAACTTTTGTCTGTCTGTCTGTGGAGGCATCACTTGAAAACCAGAGAACGGATTTGAACGAAACTTGGTGAAGTTATTATCTATATGCCGGATTCACACATAGAAAACTTTTTATCCCGGAAATTATTACGGTACCGTAGGGATTTACGACGAAAAGTTGTATGGGCTTTTTTTTTATTTTCATCCGATTCGCTTGAAACTTACAAAATATATTTATTAACACAAATAATAACATATGTATTCCAATTTTGCTTTTTTTATTATTTTTTGGCGGTACGAAGTTGCCGGGTCAGCTAGTAACATAATATGTAGCACGATTCCTAAATTTCATAAATTCTTTAAGACTGAAATATACAAAGCAATAAAATTTTTTTTTTTTGTTTTTTTTTTTATACCTAATTTTTAATTCAGTGTCGTGGCTGTAATAGGTCATAGAACCAAAGAAGTTTTACGAGTATTACACCTACTTGTAATAGATAGGTCAATAACAATAAATATCGCAATTAATATGCACTATGTGCCTGCTTTGGCGATGAAATCATTGTTGATATTGCACAGCAGGCACGAAAATAAATTTATCGCAATATCCTTTCAATCTTTAGTGACTTTTCCAAGGTAACAGTAGGTACCTACTCATTTGCAAATTGGATCTTGCAAAAATAATTCTTTATCTACAAAACTTATCTAAATAAATGTTAGAAAAATTAAAGCAATTAAGTTAGATCAATACTGCCTTTTACATCAAATAAGTTAGATGAATAGCTCATAATTATATCAGAGAAGTAAGTTATGGATTAGCGATAAACAAAGTTGTCCAGCTACCAGCTATGTCCATAAAGACCTGATTTTTTTAGTTTTGTTTGAAATTAAACAAAAAATATTTTTTTTTGTATTGTATTCTTACAAAATATACATGTTTATATGATGCCGATCTTGTTGGCAACATCTAACGCGTCGTAATCTCTTGCGAGTCTCACATACGCCTTCTTCTTACCATCGGGTCTGTAAAAAAGAAATGTATTAATTAATTTTAAAATCTCTTAAAAACAAAATAAAGTTCTCACACTTTTATATGAACATCAGAGGTGTGTAATTGTTTATATCATTATGAATCAATGAGATTCCCACAAAATATCATCATTTAGAATTCAGTTTGAATTGTTCTTTATATAGAGACAGATGGTAGAACTTGACATACCTGATGAGGGTGTTCACTTTTGCAACATTGATGTCATAGAGCTTCTTAACAGCAGCCTTGATGTGGTGCTTGTTGGAGCTTGTATGGACAATGAAAACTAAAGTGTTGTTGTCCTCAATTTTTTTCATGGCCGCTTCAGATGTAAGTGGATACTTTATGATATTGTAGGCATCCATTCTAAAGAAAAAAATATCAACAATGAGTTACAACACAGGACCAGGTTATAATTAAACATTTAAATTGCAAATATAAAATATGCCATTTTATACAATAGAATAGAGCAAATCAATAAAAATAAATGTGTGTGTATATTCACAATTCTTGTGAACATTCAGCAATACACAAATGAATTTAATTAATTGAACATTTGAGTTACAATTCAAATACTCCTCTCTGCCAACTTCCTTTAGAATAAATTTGTGGTCCTTACCTGTTTCTCTTGGGTAGTGATTTTCTGGGATATTTAGGTTGTCTTGGTGGCTCAAAGGTCTTTGGCCTTCGGAAATGCACAGAAGTGCGGATTTTCCGGATACGCTTGCCATGTTCACCCTTGACAACCTGAAAATTTAAACGAAAATATAAAGAAAAGGACATAATACTTATAATTTTAAATTTTATCAAATATTTCTTAGCAAATTTAAATACAAGGATTTTTTGTCTATAGTCAATTCATCTTGAGTTAACTTTGTCATTTAAGTGTATTTTTTGCACCACAGATGTCAAATAACAATTTTTAAATAAAATAATATCTCTCAGTGAATGGCTATCATTAACACATTCTTAACTAATAATAATTGCTTTATTATAGAATCAAGGTGTGAAATATTATCTTAGCCTAGTGGTTGGGTGTCTGTCTACTAGCAGTCTTAGTTTTATGTAATTCAATATAACACTGACTTATTACTTCTAAAATACTTATACCTATTAAAAACTACAAAAAATTAAAAAATCAGTACATAAGTACATATCCAAACCAATAAAATCAAATCAACAATGCAATTACTTATACATGACTAAGGCAAGAAAGTGGATGTACCACATAAATGTAATTTTCACTTATTTCATGTACTTAGAAGATATTACTAACTTAGATTAGGTATATAAAAAAATTACACCTACCTTTCTTTGAGCTTTAAGTGCCTTAGCAACAGGTTTTGCAGCTTGTTTCTTTTGTCCCTTGATGCCAGTCTTTTTAGGTTTAGGTGCAATTTTAAGTTTTGCTGCAACTGGTTTAGGCTTGGGTTTAGATGCTGAGGCTGCTTTCTTCACTGAAGGCTTAGCACTAGACTTTGTCTTTAGAGCAGCTGCTTTAGCAGAACCAGGCTTAGCAGTGGGCGCACTCGCTGGTTTTTTCTCAGCTGGCTTAGGAGCAGCAGTGGCTGCGGCTGCTGGCTTAGCCGATGCAGGCTTCGCAGCAGGCGCAGACTTGGGAGCCGCTGCTTTAGGAGCAGGAGCAGGAGTTTTAGCAGTCGCTGGTTTAGGAGCGCCACTTGAAGACGCAGCAGTCTTGGGCGCTGCAGCAGGTGTCTTAGCGGTCGCCGGCTTCTTTTCAGCGGGCTTCGCTCCGGACGAACCTATAAAAATCAGTATAGTAACAATAAATTGCATGGTTTCCAAACTCAAAGAATACAAAATTAATTTTATTGGATTAACATGTAACATTGTTTATTAATTTAGACAACAGAAAAAGATCGAATTACATTCAATTCCATATGTTATGGCGGCATGTAGGTATATAATTAGATGATACTGTACAGTACATTAAAATTAATTTAAAAATAATATAACAACTATTTCAACTATACGACAGTGCATCCCTAAAGTATATCAAATCTAACCTATATACACAATAAAGTCAAAACAATACCTACTCTGCTTCATTAAATGATAAATTAAAACAGCCACATCGTAAAGTCCATAGAATTTTACATTTCAATAAAAGGTTATAATGGAAAGTTATGTTTAAGATCGCGAAGAATGAAAAACACCGCGTGGCCAAATGAAGAATGGCACTGGATAAGCATCCACGAATAAATATTTCACAAACAAATTTCACAACACACCTAAATGTTATTGCGTTTTGTAGAATTTCATATAATTTAATAAGCCTAAAATTAATTTCATGAAAAGGAAATAAACATACCGGATTTCTCAGGTTGCTTCTTAGGAGGCATCGTGATAAAAAGATGGAGAACAACGAGAGTTGCCACACTGTGATATTTAATTTCTACCACTAAAATAGTAGATTTTAAGATTTTTAAGTCTTGTGATTAGATTTCCTTATCCTTTGCATACCTAATTCAAATGTAGGATAAAGTTGGGTGATTTGTCTCTTTCCCAAGTTTCCCTATCTAAACCACTTCCTACAATTTCTTTAACGTCTGAAATATTCTCAAATCCAATAGTATCAATTATAATATATAGCAACCCTAAAAAATATAGATAAAACAATTTTGGTAGCATCCGTAGACAGTAGAATGATAGAATCGTAGATTACTAATAATGTTTGGTAGAAATTATAGATTTTGTTTATTTAGTAGCAAAAAACCATCGATTTATTAATTTTATTATAAACATGCAAAAAACCATAATGAACCACCGATCGGTGCAAAAAAAATTCCCAATTCTAACGTAAAAAAATTGAAGTTCTAGGCTACGATTAAATATTTTTGTTTTCCAATTGATATTTTTTTTACTTAACTAATGTAGCCCTATCAAGAATAATAAGAGCTACGTTAAGTAATCGAGTTACGTACCTAATGTCACTTTATCCATACGATTTTTAGTACCCGATA
>DWQK01004077.1:0-10810 GCA_018231225.1 Noctuana stator
ACATAGGATAGTTTTTATCCCGAAAAAATGTTCCTGTGGGATGCCATTTATCGAGTAAGGCTATAGGCTAAGCGTTACGTTACAATTCTTAACGCGGGTGAAACCGCGGGATACAGCTAGTAGAGAATAAATAACTGTAGGTACTGTATTGTATTTTGCTTTGTTTAATGTCAAATGGGTACCGACACCGAATACTGGCATATTGGAAGGTAAAAAGCGATAAAGTAGTATTCAAACTCGCATAAATTACCTCATCATAAAAACACAAACAGTCCACTCCACATACACACAAAGCGAATAGCGCCGCTAAACCATTGAGGTATATTTCTATATTTAAAGTTGATGTTCCGTTGTTAGCGTGTTCGTTTAAGATAAATGCTGACGAAACTGCCGCGAGGAACCAATATATAGCAAGGTATAGTATGGGAGCAGTGGACCGGCACGTCCAAAGTGAGACATGGAGTGCTGCTGATGCCAACCAGGCTAAAGGCGCCATTACTGATGCTACTAGGTGTACAGTTTCATATGGTCTCAATGTCGCGGCAGCTGCCCCACAGCACCAGATTACTCCGAGGATAATGCTAGCAACACCTCGAGTGTTTTGACCCCGCCAAGAATTCCCATACCTGATAACGAAAAAATAAAAATCAGACGATTCATTTAAATTATGTAACATGTCTTGCAAAGGGGGTGAGAAGGATATTACAGAAATAAAAATATATACATTAGTAATACTTACCAGTGGGGCCGTTTGGTGGCACAGCAACAAATGAGAGCAGCTGAGATGGAGGAGCAGTAGAGGTGCAGGGAGTGCAGTGCGGCGGTCAGCGCGTACGCCTCGCACATGCGGTCGCCGCGCACGCACACTGCCTCCATTCTTCACGAATTTAGCGCCCGCTTGGCTCCACAAACTTTTATATTACCATACAGAAAAATATTTATTTACCGGATTTTATTGCTGTACGATATGTAGTTACATAAAGATAATAATAATTCTGTTTTTTACGAACACTTGTAACCGATTTTTACTCACAATTGGAGCTGGGAACATTTTCAATAATTTTGTTCTTAGGTATAATAATATGGACTCTCGGGGCCACAGGTTAGATATATCTTTGTACCGGTACGGTATATGGGTGCAGCGTCATGATTATGTCGAAAGTAGGTATAACCATAAAGTACCCAATTAGAAATGGACCAATGTTTTGAGATGTTTTTCCGTTGACACCATACCCCTAGCTGGATTGAGTGAGCTGTCCGTCACACTTCACGTCTTAGTCCTTATCTTGAAAAGTACTGCACCGATTTTGATAAAACTTCAGTATGTTGAAGTAAATGTAAGCCAATAAAAAAAGAATTGTCAATCCGATTAATAGTTTCGAAGAAATGAGCGGACAAACATAGACATACAAATTACAGTGAAATTTTGTATATTTATCCTAATAGATTAATTAACATTGTGATGAATTAAATCATCCTATTGTGATGTGCTAATTTAACGAAAGGTTTTTCTTAGTAATCAACTTCCTGTATATTTAATTGAATCTGTGTTCCGTTATGTTAATACGTACTATACCTACATGAAATTATATCTTAGTATTTTTATTTCAATTTTATAGTTACGGTAATAATTTGGTCTAGCATATTTGACTTGATGTTGATTTACATCGAGGCAGTTAAGTACCACGAAGGTAACGATCCACATAAACTTCCTTTGGATTGAAGTCGGTTAAACAATACGTCGATGCCGCGTGCCGCTTCATAAAGTTTTCATTTTATTATGTAAACGTATTACCTATTTCACGGACCGAATACGCAAGAACGTTGCTTGAGTGGCCCTTGGTTACTGGGCCACTAATTGTTTTCAACTTATAAGTGTACTTTACGTATTGATATAATTCTGCACGAAACACAGAAAAATTGTAGGTAGGACAGATTGTGAACGAAAGCGACAATTTAATTTATTTTTTTTGCGGTATAATCATACCTAACACGTTTTTATCATTCTAATAAAAGGCTACACTACAGAGGAATTCGCTACGCACTGTATAAGCGCGGTTGCGTCGATATTTATTTTTATATTGTTAATAATAAAGGAGGAATTTTATGTAAGTACTGAACATAGTTTGGAACTCACTTTATACATTAAGCAATTGCAAAGATTTTAATGTTGATCACCTATAATATAAGGCCGTCAACACACTCACTTGTAATTTAACACAACTATATTTTAATTATATTCATAGTAATATAATTATCAGTTTAATTTTGACGTCCTTATGCCATTGTTTTTAGTAGCGATTATAATGCACGTATAGGAGTACACTGGAAGGGAACATCGCGGAGCGCTACCGACACGAGTCCGGCTCATACACTCGCGAACAACTGACTGAGCGAGTAGTCTGACTCTGAGTAGGTAGGTACTCTGAGTACGTTTGTTTTGTATTGTATTTTAGTTTATTTGAATGAAACACGGTTAGCGTAGCCTCTGTACTTGGAATCCTGCACCTTACAATCAACGCCGTAGCTTTGTCAGTGCTGGCTACTGCTGGTCTGCTGCATTAAAACGACATAACGACATAACTATTTACACGAGTGTAATTTTTCACTAATTCCCTAAGGAACGCATTTCAATTAAACCAATTCAAGGAGATTGTTTTAGTCCTTACTGCTATAGTCTGGTCACTGAGTATAACCTATAAAATAATATTAGCAATTTATAGTAGCAATTTAACCCACGACTATATTATTATGGATTTTTTTGCTGTCTTTTTACCGGATTATTGAGGTGGGCACGTGTGTGTGCTGTCAGGTAGGCTACATTTGAACTGACGCGCCGCCAGTGCCATTAGTGGCCTAGTTTAATACTAAACGTAATTATGTTCTATGTTATTTTATGAAATTGTAATTATCGTTGGGTTCCAACTAGTTCTTATGTAGGTACACAAAAAAAACTGCAATCATTTTCAGATTTATTTTTTTCGATGTTTTTCGACCTAAAGCATATTCTATCGAAACCTACCAGGAAAATTCATAGAAGCCGAGACTATCTATCCTTCCTCAATAGCTGTTCAATAACACACCATTGGGTACCACAACGCTACCAACGGTAAAATGATTTTTATATGTATAGTAAAAGTAGATAAAGTACCTACCTATCACATAATAGGTTACTTGATACAAAACGATCAATACAGTGCATAAATATCTACATATACCTATAACAGTATCGATTCGAGCACGCTGCCAACCAAAATGCGAATTGAGGTTGAGACTAAGATATATCTTCTCTTATTAGTTTAGCTGCGTAACGCATTAGGTAAGGATAAAATAAATAAAGAAACACAGGAAATAGAGGAAATTAATTATTTATATTAAATATATAACTAAAATTTAAATACAATGTAAATTGATTTTATATATAGACTAGTTAATTAGATGCTGGGTGTCATAACCATTAAAGAAAAAAAGTTAATTTATAAAATGAAATTAATTGGGAAATACATTATATTTAAGAACCATTTTGGTTAAAGAAAAAGAAATACCTGTACTTAAATATGTCTTTTATTGCATAATAATAATACTTATTTGCATAATAATTTTATTGCGTGTATTGTACATATACTTTTAATGTTATCTTAACCGCTTTAACAACATGATTAACTAGTAACCTACTGTAAATAAATACAAACACGAACTTTCTTAGAAATCGATGTCCCATCCCGAGGTCTCGTCAGGTGGAAGCTTATCTTTCGGGTACTTCTCGAAGTTGGACAGATCCAGATCGTGGGCCACAGGTTGGACTAATGGCGCCTTTAGCTTGCCTTCGCGAAGACCCTCCCAGTCAAATCCGAGGAACCATCTGACAAAAGTATTAGTAAATAAATATTTTTTAACATAACGTACCCGTAACATCAACCTTATCTTATAATCAAATTATTCTAACTTTACCACAGCTGTTGTACAGACATTTGTAACACAACTATTTGTGCCACGCGGTTTCACCCGCGTTAAGAATAGTAACGTAATGCTAAACAGCCCATAACTTTCCTCATGAATATAGCTATCATATACAAAAAGAATTTTTTAAATCAGTCAAACAAAACAAAACAAAGGAACTCTTCAGCTTTATATTATTAGTAAAGAAGTATAGATTTCATGTAGATGTTTACATTACTTACTTATGGCTTTTAATATCAGCGATACCGTTCTTGAGGTATCCAAGACGCTCGGCTGGCATAGCGCGACATAGCTTTCGAATGAGCAGCTGTGCGGACTTGGAGACCCGAGGGTGGAAGGGACAGGCGTCGATGCCGCGCAGGATCAGGGTATACGTCTTCATGTGGTCACCGCCCGGCGCGCGGAACGGCGGTTTGCCTACTATCAGCTCATGTATTAGCACCCCCAATGTCCAGCAGTCTGTCGCTCGGTCGTGACCCTGTTTGGAAAGATTTAGACATTGGCGGTCGAAAATTTCATAAGCTTTATAGTTCCTAAGCTTTTTTCGAACAGAGATCTCTTTATTTTTTGGAGACTTGGAGACTTTAAGACAAGCATCGATTTTTCTACGGCATAGAAACAATAAATTACCTTATTGAGAACTATTTCCGGTGCAACGTATTCAGGAGTACCTGCGAAAGTCCAAGTTTTGCCGTTTGGTGAAAGACGTTTGGCAAATCCAAAATCTACCTGTGGAAAAAAATAACATTTTATATAAATCTTGTATAATGCCCATAAGATTTTAGAAGGAAGGTAGGTTAAGAAACCCGTACAGGACAGTTACCAATTTAATGTATCCGTACTTGTCCAGCATTAAATTCTCTGGTTTTAGATCTCGGTAGATGATATCCTTGGAATGTAGGTATTGAAAAGCTTCAATAACGCACGCAGCCATAAACCGGGCGATATTCTCAGCAAAATATCGCTGCTTCTGCAATATGGTCCACACGTCGCCACCGAGAACCGGTTCCATTAAGAAGTATATGTACTTATTGTCCTTAAATGTACGATAGAGCCTGCAATTTTAAAATTGAAGTCATATATACATCACATTAATTTAAAAAAATTAGTGGGACTGTGTCGTTGTTGCGCATGTCTGGCGATTGCCGTAGTTTTACCGTGAAACATAAAGACAATTACACTACCACTCAGACGCTCTGAATAAAACCAAGGACCCGGCAGGAATCGGCATGGTAACCAACTACACCAAATTGGAGCCAAGTTAATGGGGAAGACAATTTAGATTTTTTAACCTTTGAAATAAACCTAAAAGTCATGTTTGGTAGAGTTGGTACCAATTGGACTTAAAAACTGCGCCGAACAGGCCCACACATTCACAATAATAAAAAAAGCATTAACGTTTTCGGTAAGATAATCTAAGTATAATTCCATAGATAGATATTAGATCGATAAAAAAAATTAGATGGAGATAGAAGATAAGTAGGTATTGATATTTGTCTCTAAAATATTATCTAATAGCTAGACTAGCTAGTTATGCTGAGTTGCTTATAAGTAAGTGTTATTATCAAATCTAATAGGCCCACAAATATTTTACAAACACAAGCCGAAAATAACTTAACCTTGTTATCAATAGGCCGCTTACTGCTAATGAAGGATCACAATAACAGATAAGTGGCCCAGGAATTCTTTTCCTTTTTAATTACTTTTATCGATAAATGTCATCGTTTAAATATTATCTTTATCTACGTACTAAGTGTAATCAATGAACGATCGTAGCTACCTGCAAATAAATCGGCTGTGACATATCATCATGATGTTTTTCTCATTAAAAGCGTGCTCCTGCTGCTGTTGCTGCACCATGTCCACTTTCTTGAGACATTTTAAAGCGAACGTCAGGGATGGATTACGTTTGTACTGGACTAGTTCAACGCGACCGAACCCCCCGACTCCCATAGTACCCACGATTTCTAAATCTTTTAGCTCCACGTATTCGAATTCTGAAATATAAAATGTACATAGATAGTAAAATCCTACTAATATTATAAACGTAAAAGTTTGTAAATATGGATGGATGGAGGTTACTCTTTCACGTAAAAACTACAGAATGGATTTTAATGAAACTTTACAATAAAATAGGAAGGAAGCAAGAAGCTGCGGTAAGAATCGCACATAACGTTATTGTTAAACCATTTTGACACTCTTTGGCGGTGTCGATGTCGTTACTTCGATGAACACTTACCACTTTTGACTTCTGACGTTTTTTTCTGCTGAGACGGTCGTGGAACAGAATGCCTTATATTCTTCAGTTCTTCCAAGTTGCCTAATAATTCAGTAAACGGACTGTAAAAGACAAATATTTAATTTTTTTTTAACTAATAACGAATAGTTACAATTAAATAATCAGCACATAACATTACATTTAACAAAAATTATAGTAGTACTACAGTAGTAGTATAGTAGTAGAACAGTAATTAGAATAGAAAATAAGAAAAAAATATATAAGAGTATAACCATTTTATCAACAACACATAGTTAAACTCCAGTAATGGACACCTAAACACACGATTTTATTGGGTAAGAGTATCTCTAAAATCTAGAATAAATAAACCGATATGGACGTGCGATGGCATACGAAATCGTTTATTATTTTTGCGGTTAAGAGCTGATGAGATTTTGGAATTCATCTGCGCAATATACTATGTATTGCCAAATAAATGATTTCTTTGATATTTCTTAAAATCAACTAAAACAAAATAATCTCTGAATATATCTTAAATAAGTATATCCGCATACCAATGAATACCGTCAAGATCTGATGAAAACTCTATTTTCGAAATTTTTTTGAATCTACTAGAGTTATTTTATTGTGTTTTTAATTTTGATTTGTCTCTTATTTCTTATCTTTGATGAGTTGCACTTCTTTCTCTCTCCCCAGTTATTTCTTTTCATAATATTCTTTTCATATTTTGCTTGGATTTCCTATTAAGTTAACTCTCTTATCACTACTAGCGCTGTAATTAACTTTATCGCCTGGCTAAAAATAAATTATTCTTGAAAGTGGATAAAATCATTATCGACACCTAAAACTGCAGACTTTGAAGTACCTATGTGGTGTACCTATTTATCAAATTAAGTTGTTATTTGTTTTCTCTGCTACTGCTGCGATTACCCATGTTTTCGTTGTTACAAGTATTTGCAGTTGACACAACTTCATTGTGGTGAGTAAAATGTATTTCCGGTATTGCTGAAATATTTTTGACTTGGTCAAATTAACGTATTTTTAAATCTTAGTTCTTAAATTTTAATTCGGTATGCGAACATCCATTGTACTGGATGATACTTGTATGTAGGAGAACATTGTCAGTGTAGGTAAATCTTTGGTACCTACCTATCATATTTCGTCAATTACAGAAATAGTGTCGACTATGGGTGCTTGTCGATTTTATCTATTGGTGGCAATACGGTATGTCCAATCGGCAAAAATAGGTGTAGTATGAGTACAAACCCGCGTTCGAGAGTAAGACATTCTACACCCGGAGGAAGTGCAGTCACAGTGGCGAGACGGCGGTCTTCGTGCAGCAAAGCTTGTTCTCCAAAGTAATCTCCACGGCGCAGAGTTCCTACACGCCTCTCGATACCATCGCCTTCCCGTTTGGTCACCACTACAGCTCCACCGCGAATAATGTAGAATTTATCTCCCCGGTCTCCTTGTCGCACGACAGGAGTACCCGCCGAAAAGAATTCCTGTACTCGATAAGATACATTTATATTGCAAAATTTCAACTTGTGTTTCTACATAAATAAAAAAATGAATATTAGTAGCAAAACACGTTACTATGTAATGAACAATACTTAGTTGTTGACAAGAAGGTCAAATGAAAAAGAAGTTATAAGAACAGTATACGGGTGTTTGTTGTACTTATGACATAATTTCCAACAAACTTACCCTCTTAAGAAAATCAGAAATTTGGGCAAGTTCTATTTGATGGATTCCTTGCAGTAACGGAACGGACGAAAGGAAACGCATATTGTCTTCTTGTTCCTGCCTTCCACTTCGGACCATTATTTTTTGAAATACTCTCCGCTCCAAGGTCCATACTTTAGCTTCAGTTATACCTTAATAAAAATGAAGATAAAATGGGTTAATATTAAAATCAGTCTTTTTTTTAATAAATGGAGAGTAAGTGGTTTTTACAGCTTACATCTTATTGATGCGAAACGTTTTGCTTTATACAAGATAGCTAATTCGCCGAACGCCTCTCCAGCACCAAAATTTTTCACGACTTGGCCTCCTTTCAGCACTTCAAATTGTCCATCAGCAGAAACAAACAAATGGCTTCCACTTTCGCCTTCGCGAATCATGAGACTTCCAGCGGGAAATTGCTGAGGGCTCATGGCTTCGACTACTGCAGTGAGACGTTCCTCATCCATTAAATTTCTCAGAAAGTCGTTGGTCATGATAGCTTTCTTTATCATCTCAATTGACCTGTTTGCAAAGAAAAGACAAAATATACAGATGGACAGTGTTCTTGTGTGTTATGAATTCGTGTTAGTTGTTGATAATTTAAGAAACTTACCCTTCTTCTTTTGCATATTTATCATACTGTAAATCTGCTAGTGAACGAATGGTATCGTTTGGTGCATGCGGCGCGATTACACCACGCTTACGTCTTCCTCGCTTATCAGGATTGGTGGCTACTATCTCGGAAATAGTCTTCCTACCGGCACTGCTTTTACGTTCTTCTGGGCTTTCACTATACGATTCTCTAATCTGATTATTACTACCACTCGACTTTTCACTCTGAACGCTCATGTAACTTGATTTCTTACTAGAAACACCGGGTTCGGCTGATAGAGTAAGACTCTGTTTATAGTGTACGCCATTTCCATTAGTAACTATACCGTTGGGTCGTGGAGAGTTTTCGATGGCCTCTGGCAATTTCTGGAAGTTTCAAGAAAATTTTATACGGCAAAAGCGGTATCTCCGGTTAGGTAAGCATAAAAAGCGAGCTAAATTTAATAAAACTAACGGTTACTGTACCTACTTAAATGCCCTTTTTTGTATGCATATTTTTTATTGAACAATCATATGTTTCCAATCATCTAAAAATATTTTCAGATGAAAAACCGGCGCAAAGTTTTTATAGGAGAACGTGATTCCTTGGTCTAATCTATTTTATTTTTGATTTTTAAGGCCCGATTCTAACGCCCACGCGGACTAAGTCGGGGATAAGCTAGTTATAAATGTACTTGTATTGTACCTATTGTGAGGGGCGCAACTTGTATTTGTGTCCTAGGCGCCATTTTCTATGGATATACTTCCCTGCGCGGTGGTACTGTGCTGAGGCACAAGTGGGCAGAGTGTACCTGCTAACGGGTACCTACTTATTTAATTTATTTACCTAATGTGTGCAATCAGCCAATTTTATCTACGTATAAATCTGATAGGTTTGTATTTAAGTAAATAATATCCGTATTATTTATTAGCAATTAATATCTTTTCAATCTACACAATCTGAGTGAATAGGTACATACTTTTATCGCAAGAAATTAAATTTTATCTTTGTTATCAATAATTAGCAACTTTGATTTTCAAACTGAATTACCTATGCGTGACACGCAGACATTTCTCTTTGCATCTACTAGGTTGTTTAGTTATGGTTATGTACATTTAGTACATAATTAAATATGATTAATTCTGATGATTAAGAATGAGTATAAGTATTCAAGTCCATTCCAGATAAATAAAATATTATTTATTTATTAGTTATACCTATATTATGCTATGGGTACTAATTTTATAATGTTCATTATAAAAACGTCCTAGGTAGGCACTTACCCACTAAAAATGAGAAACATGATTGGTATGTCAGATACCTATAGAGCTTATACCTTAGGATTAAATTATTCATATTATATTAAAGTCGCTGCTTTTCTGTAAGTGTTATCAATTATTTCGTCTCAAATATCAATATTTATTATTAAGTCAAAAGGCAAATACAACAATATTTAATTCTGGCTTTGTGGACGGCAGTCTATTTCTCTAGAATAATGGACAACACATAACCTAACATAGGTAGACAAGTATTTGCCTTTTTGGACTACGTGGTAAGTCTAAATTAAATGCATTTTGTATGAAACACTATAATTATGCGTAATGCTACTTTTAAATACCTACAAAAGTTCTTAAAAGTACTTACAAAGATGGTTTCACGCCGCTCCGGGGCCTTGCGCTCTTCAGCAGTATTGAGATTGAAGCTGCCTTTGGCGGACCACCTGAATGGTGGACACAGAACCATATTATTGAGTTTTAAAATAAATTTGATAACATTATTATGACCGGTCGAGTGGCGCGCTCTGGATTACGCGCACTGTGAACCAAGACTGCTCGGTCGACGCACAAGCACCCCTTATCGCATTCAATAGATTATCTTACCATTCCGATTGTTTTAATTATTCTATTCAATAGGATGATTACTATTTATCAACAAAGAACCTTGCAATCTTATCGGCACAAATAATATTATCATTTTCACCCAATCACTACGATTCATAACATTAGTCAATGTATAAGGTATAATGTTGCTGAAGTTAATTAACAATGTTAGTTATCCTAATTGTGCAACGCCGGTGTGATATAAATCGATTTTACACAATTCGTTTCAGTTACAATGTAATATTAAAGTAAGCAGAAGGTTCTGAAGGTATGAAAAAATTAAAATTGGGAATGATACGAATAACAACACACATTAATTCATACTATAATTTATTAATAACGTAAATGAGTACACATAGCCAAAGGCTTTAAATGATTCACTTCATTCAACATTTTCATTGGAAAAAATATATA